>CAMXCT020001844.1:0-90000 GCA_947184155.2 Cladocopium goreaui
CACTATTTCTAGCTCTTATGCCTCCAAAACACAATGTTTCTTCCACAACTCAGTGTTTTGGAACATTGGGATGTGCAATTTACAAAGTGTCTATGATCGACGTCTACCCAGAATCTCAGAAACCAGACCATTTTCTCAATGCGCCCTCAAAGAACCACCACAGGAGCAACATCAAACACCGCGAACATCACGAAACATCATGAAACCATGGATTCAACATGTTGTACAGATATAATCATCTCTCGAGTCGTTCCATCGAGATTTTGGAACCTTATTTCCCAGCTTAGAGGCACATAGTACGAAGCCAGCGACCCAAAGGTGATTCATGTTGGCCTGGAAGACGACGAGGAGTTTTGCTTGGTGAAGCGGATACTGGGTAAAGGCCTGGGAAGTTTGACACCAGACAGAAGACTCAGACCTGTGACCCTGTGGTCGAAGTATTGGTGATTGGTGGACAACTGTGGGTAAGCAGACTGTCAAAAGATTTTCCAAGTTTCTCATCCTAAATTGGTCCGGGCAGGTGGTTACAACATGAAGAAGGTCGTAGCGAACTCGGATGCGAAGGTAGGCAATGGTGAGATGACTGGCCCTGATGTCATACAGGTAGCCGCTTGTACTACAGGTACCGTATCCACTAAAGAGCAGAGTTAGCAGTTAGACGTGTTGGCGGTTGCAATTATCCACTAATGGCCGCAGTCAAAGTCATGGTCAAAGCTTCATTGAGCATCATTTCAAGTGATTCCTTTTGGTTTCTTATTTTACAGGATATGTGCAGGCAAAGGCACCACAAATGTCTCCTTGCGACGTATGCTGGGTTTTCTTCTTGAAACAATTTGAAACACATTTTAGGCCAGTCCAACACTATCAAAGATAAACACCACATGTATTCATGTGTACACATGCATCTATACACTAAGTCACAATAGTTATAGAGTTTATAAGTACACTAGTATTCCAAAAGTGTTTCAGGTGCGGCTACGTGGCCGCGGCAGTGGCTTCCTGGAAGGACGCGAACAGGCAGCCGGTTGACAAACAGGCTGTGCTCCATGGGGATTTACCAGCAAACATGGATGATATTCAACCATTTGGAATTATCAATTTCAACTAGTTTTTATCATTTTATTGGGGATTGAGGATTGAATTGGAATTAAATGGGATATTAAGGGATGTAATGGGAATACATATATATATATATATAAATAAATGATATATACGTATACATACATCGTACGTACGTACGTACGTGCGTACGTACGTACGTACGATTACGTACGTACATATATATATATATACATGTTGGGGATAGAACTAACCAACTATGTTTTTTTGGGAATACAACTAATTAAAATCTTTTTTTTTGGGTATGTCTGAAACATACCTTCCACATGCCCGGCGGAAACTGATGATAAACCATCACATTTTGAGGCACCCTATTTTCAAACAACCCATTTGAGGTTGTGACACGGTTATAAGAAACTATATAAGTAGATGTCTAAACAATTCTTGTACTATTTTTTGTTCAAAGTTTTCTATCATTCATTCTCAAATCTGAGGGTTGTTGACTACAAATAGAACCCAACAATAGTGGGATAGAGATCATCATCAAATCTCCCCTAAGTCTTGTTTCACATACTGTACTTGAGATCAATCGCCGCAGTTGAGTTGTAATTTTTGAAAAATACGGATCATGACCCAGCTTCCTTATGGGTGGTAATTGACCATACAATATCATATGAGGCTTCAATGTTTTGAATGCGTCACCATGCGTCACCCATGGCTGTTTGCAACCCATGAATTCAAGATATTACCACGGTTACATACGGTTACCACGGTGCGGAAGAAACAGCATGATCCTTCTTGGCTAGGTTGAGATGGACGCGCCCCTGCAGCTACACCTGTCTTGCTGGGCATCTGGGCGACAGCACATCCTTGGATGTTGCTTAATTGACAGAGTATGGTTTAGAAAGTTTAGAAAGTTTAGAATAGAAGTACCATGAAGTACCCTTTTTACATCTTTTTACCAGGTGTACTGGTTTTGCCCACTGGGCATAATGGAGCACACCAAGAAAATCGCTCACAGCATGTGGTCTCTGTACTGTTTCTCCACTCTCTCTATCTCTCTCTCGCTCGATTCTAAGATGCTCAGCGATGGATAGTGCCAAGTAGGCCTATCTTAGACTGAATGATTATATGAATTTATATGATCAACTCAGACGGTAAATGGATCAGCGGCAGATGAGGCGTTCAGCACATACTGTGCTGCCTTTGTATCTTGGCTGAAGGATCTGACGAACATGGCGACATGATGTAGACCTTGCATGCATAGGGTTTTCTTTGTGCGAAGGTTCGACAAGATACAGGAAATAGTTTTTTGGCATCCTCTAGTGGATTGAATGTCTGTTGATTCGGATGTGAAGCGCCTTTCCAAGCAGGGCGCTCTGAAATAGCTGGCTAGAGTACCGCTCAGTCAGGTGTAGTCCAACAGCTTCCAAATTGGCTAAAGTTTAATTGAGGAGAGCCATTCGCGGTGTAGGAAGCAAGACTAATGAATATATTGACGGAATATTTCCCAAATTCATATGTATACAACAGTATCAATGACATAATGAGGTTTGTCACAAACGAGACTTGATTGTGTCCAATGCATGTTTCTTTTGGTAAGATGAGATGCTTGGTTGAGTAGAATGATGTCTGATTCAAATGGATCGTCATGCTTCCACTGGTCCTCAGCCAAGGTTGACCTCTATGACCAAATGAAGCAGCTTCACAAGCACTACCGCCGCTACTGTAGGTCCAAGGGAATGGTGGCTCGTGAGGACTTAGAGGCGCCATCACGTTGAAGCATTTCTTGTGTGGCCCAGCAAAGAATTAGCACTGAAGCATGGCTAACAGGCTATGTTGACATATCATATGCTAACATGTTGTGACATGGCTGAAGTCAAAGCCCAATGGCCATGAATAATGGATAATTAATCATGGCATATCATGAGTTGCAAAGTAATGGCCATGAATGGCCCAATGGCATCCAATGGCCATTCTTGGGCCGTTCGTCAGGTGCGCTTCGAGGAGCTGCGTCGCGCGGACCGTGGCCTGGACTTCCGTTCTGAGGCTTCGGCGCCGAACGCACACTTCTCCAGGCTGGAGATGACATGAGATAAATTGAGATACCAACATCCACCAACCCATGGCCCATGTTATGGTGTTTCAATGTGTTTCAATGTGTTTCATGGCAGGGATGTACTCCAATTTCCTTGGCAGGATAAAAGATCTGCAGAGACCTGAAGATCTGCAGAGACCTGAAGATCTGCAGAGACCAACTCAAGATTTGCAGAGACCAACTCGAACAGTGAAGATCAGCTCAGAGACAGAGGCAGGCTGGTGCTGTTGATGAGACAGGCACAAACTGCACAAACTGCTGCCTGTGCCCTTTGATTGTAACATATTGTAACCATGGCTTTAGTCTTTGATTTTGACTGGTGCTTGGGGTTGACTGGGAAATGGTGAAGAACAGCTCTGGTTCCCAGAGTGATGTGTTTGATAAAATTGTTTCTCTTCTTTCTTCTGTTTCCTGCTTTTTTTTTCCAAAGTCTACAGCATTTTAAGCATCGCTCCTAATCTTCCGAGAGCCTTGGTGTTTGAAAATAAACAGTCGGGGCCAGGGCTGTGGTGTGTTGGATGTATGACGTGTCACCGCAATTTCATCGATGATGCCAAATGCTCCAAGAATCAAGGATCCTGAACAGTTTCAAGAAAAGACGCATTGTCGAATTTGTTCTGAGATTTGTCATTGCCCCTCATCCTTGTATCGATGTGGAAAGCCTGCGGCAGGTGACCTTGCCAGTAGGGTGTCATCCATCAGGCCACTGGGTTGGGATATGTTGGGATGAGTCTCTCCATCCCATTTGCAACTGAGACAACTGAGACCTCAGGAATGCATCCCAGGAGTGCCCCTGGAGCCCATGAAAAAGAGATCGGAGGCGGGAGATGTGCAGCTGCCAGTCTTGATTTCCAGCACCTAGAACTCCAACCGGTGTCTTCCTTTAAGTAATGCTTAAGTCATCTTAAGTATATAATTATATATAATTATATAATGCAAGAGAGCAGCTTTGTGATGTGGATACTGCATATGTGACCTATTCACAGCTATTCTGTTGACCCAAGTCCCGTCCCTGTGCATTGGCTAAAGAGCCCAGGACATCTTACAGACTTGCAGTTGTCGTGGGGTTTGCTGAAGAACATTGAGTCGGCCATGTGAATCACGGCAAACTCACAAGAGTCGTGCATGAATCATACAGACATCGAATGGATGAATCCTTGCAGCATAGGAGGTATGTTATGGATTATACATCCTGGTTATCATACAATATATTAATATACGTATTATATATATATACATATATATATATATATATGTGGCAGGGACCTTTTGGTATAATGCGACCGTCCTCCTTTCTGATCCCATTTGTTTCCATACTTGTCTCCTTGTCTGTTCCCAACTTGTCTCCTTATTTCTCTATCTCCATTGCGATTCTTCTCTCTGGGTGCTTTCGGTCAAAGGAATCTCCTTGTCTCCCGTTCCTCACTTCTCTCTCCATTGCTCAGTGTTCTTCGTTCTGGTGGTTTGGGGACAGGACTCAAGTCCCATCTGTTTTCGTACTCGTGTCTCTACTTCACTCTCATATGTGGCTGTTCTCTCTGGGTGCTTCCGGGGCACAGTATGCTCCTTGTCCTCTGTCTGTCTCCGTGCTTGTCCCCCTTGTTCTCTCCAACTCATGCCCTTACTTCTCTCTCTCTCTCTTGCTGTTCTTCTCTCTAGGTGCTTATTTGGACACATGATTCTCTCCGGTTCCTCACTTGCCCTTTCTTGTTCCCTCCAACGTGTATCCTTAATCCCCTCCCCATTGCTGCTGCTGGGGGAAGAATGGATTTCCTGGCCTCTTGTGTTTCTCCCTGCCTTTTTTCCTTTGTTCAGGTCACATTCCCTTACCCTCAGTCTCTACCACGTGTTACCCTACTTACCTTCCTACTTGTCTCCAACTTGTCTCCTTATCCTCTCTCCACTACCGTGCTTCTTTCCAGGTCTCCGGCATTTGGGACGGAGAGGATAGTTTTTCTCCTCTTTCCTTTCTTTCCTTCCTTGTCCCTGTAGTCTTTCCCAGCGCTTTCTTCACTTCTCTCCTCATTCCTGTTGTTCTCGCTTTTGGGACCCAAGATTCCCCTTGTCTCCCATGTGTTCCCATCTGTGTCCTTATTTAGCCAATTTTTTCCTACTTGCTGTTTTGTCTAGGCTTTAGGACCTCTTCATTTCTTTTTGTCCCTCCCTGTTACTGTTCTTCTTCCTGGGTGCTTCTGGGCACAGGATACTCTTCGTGGTGCTCGATGGCAAAGGATTCTTCTTGCCTCCCATTTGTTTCCATACTTGTCTCCTTGTCTGTTCCCAACTTGTCTCCTTACTTCTCTATCTCCATTGCGATTCTTCTCTCTGGGTGCTTTCGGTCAAAGGAATCTCCTTGTCTCCCGTTCCTCACTTCTCTCTCCATTGCTCAGTGTTCTTCGTTCTGGTGGCTTTGGGGACAGGACTCAAGTCCCATCTGTTTTCGTACTCGTCTCTCTACTTCACTCTCACATGTGGCTGTTCTCTCTGGGTGCTTCCGGGGCACAGTATGCTCCTTGTCCTCTGTCTGTCTCCGTGCTTGTCCCCCTTGTTCTCTCCAACTCGTGCCCTTACTTCTCTCTCTCTCTCTCTCTTGCTGTTCTTCTCTCTAGGTGCTTATTTGGACACATGATTCTCTCTGGTTCCTAACTTGTCCTCCCTTGTCCTCCCTTGTTCCCTCCAACGTGTATCCTTAATTCCCTCCTCATTGCTGCGGCTGCTTGGGAAAGAACGGATTTCCTGGCCTCTTGTGTCTCTCCTTAACTTTTCTTCCTTTGTTCAGGTCACATTCCCTTACCCTCGGTCTCTACCACATGTTACCCTACTTACCTTCCTACTTGTCTCCAACTTGTCTCCGTATTCTCTCTCCACTACCGTGCTTCTTTCCAGGTCTCCGGCATTTGGGAGGGAGAGGATAGTTTTTCTCCTCTTTCCTTTCTTTCCTTCCTTGTCCCTGTAGTCTTTCCCAGCGCTTTCTTCACTTCTCTCCTCATTCCTGTTGTTCTCGCTTTTGGGACCCAAGATTCCCCTTGTCTCCCATGTGTTCCCATCTGTGTCCTTATTCAGCCAATTTTTTCCTACTTGCTGTGTGGTCTAGGCTTTAGGACCTTCAGGTGGTTTTGGGGGCCATAAACATTACCGAGTCCCTCATTCGTGTCCCTTCCGTCACCGCCTTCTTGCAGTCTCCTCTCTTCATTTCTTTTTGTCCCTCCCTGTTACTGTTCTTCTTCCTGGGTGCTTCTGGGCACAGGATACTCTTCGTGGTGCTCGATGGCAAAGGATTCTTCTTGCCTCCCATTTGTTTCCATACTTGTCTCCTTGTCTGTTCCCAACTTGTCTCCTTACTTCTCTATCTCCATTGCGATTCTTCTCTCTGGGTGCTTTCGGTCAAAGGAATCTCCTTGTCTCCCGTTCCTCACTTCTCTCTCCATTGCTCAGTGTTCTTCGTTCTGGTGGCTTTGGGGACAGGACTCAAGTCCCATCTGTTTTCGTACTCGTCTCTCTACTTCACTCTCACATGTGGCTGTTCTCTCTGGGTGCTTCCGGGGCACAGTATGCTCCTTGTCCTCTGTCTGTCTCCGTGCTTGTCCCCCTTGTTCTCTCCAACTCGTGCCCTTACTTCTCTCTCTCTCTCTCTCTTGCTGTTCTTCTCTCTAGGTGCTTATTTGGACACATGATTCTCTCTGGTTCCTAACTTGTCCTCCCTTGTCCTCCCTTGTTCCCTCCAACGTGTATCCTTAATTCCCTCCTCATTGCTGCGGCTGCTTGGGAAAGAACGGATTTCCTGGCCTCTTGTGTTTCTCCTTAACTTTTCTTCCTTTGTTCAGGTCACATTCCCTTACCCTCGGTCTCTACCACATGTTACCCTACTTACCTTCCTACGTGTCTCCAACTTGTCTCCGTATTCTCTCTCCACTACCGTGCTTCTTTCCAGGTCTCCAGCATTTGGGAGGGAGAGGATAGTTTTTCTCCTCTTTCCTTTCTTTCCTTCCTTGTCCCTGTGGTCTTTCCCAGCGCTTTCTTCACTTCTTTCCTCATTCCTGTTGTTCTCGCTTTTGGGACCCAAGATTCCCCTTGTCTCCAATGTGTTCCCATCTGTGTCCTTATTCAGCCAATTTTTTCCTACTTGCTGTTTTGTCTAGGCTTTAGGACCTTTTCATTTCTTTTTGTCCCTCCCTGTTACTGTTCTTCTTCCTGGGTGCTTCTGGGCACAGGATACTCTTCGTGGTGCTCGATGGCAAAGGATTCTTCTTGCCTCCCATTTGTTTCCATACTTGTCTCCTTGTCTGTTCCCAACTTGTCTCCTTACTTCTCTATCTCCATTGCGATTCTTCTCTCTGGGTGCTTTCGGTCAAAGGAATCTCCTTGTCTCCCGTTCCTCACTTCTCTCTCCATTGCTCAGTGTTCTTCGTTCTGGTGGCTTTGGGGACAGGACTCAAGTCCCATCTGTTTTCGTACTCGTCTCTCTACTTCACTCTCACATGTGGCTGTTCTCTCTGGGTGCTTCCGGGGCACAGTATGCTCCTTGTCCTCTGTCTGTCTCCGTGCTTGTCCCCCTTGTTCTCTCCAACTCGTGCCCTTACCCTCTCTCTCTCTCTCTCTCTCTTGCTGTTCTTCTCTCTAGGTGCTTATTTGGACACATGATTCTCTCCGGTTCCTCACTTGCCCTGTTCTTGTTCCCTCCAACGTGTATCCTTGATTCCCTCCTCATTGCTGCTGCTGCTTGGAGAAGAATGGATTTCCTGGCCTCTTGTGTTTCTCCTTAACTTTTCTTCCTTTGTTCAGGTCACATTCCCTTACCCTCAGTCTCTACCACGTGTTACCCTACTTACCTTCCTACTTGTCTCCAACTTGTCTCCTTATTCTCTCTCCACTACCGCGCTTCTTTCCAGGTCTCCGGCATTTGGGAGGGAGAGGATAATTTTTCTCCTCTTTCCTTTCTTTCCTTCCTTGTCCCTGTAGTCTTTCCCAGCGCTTTCTTCACTTCTCTCCTCATTCCTGTTGTTCTCGCTTTTGGGACCCAAGATTCCCCTTGTCTCCCATGTGTTCCCATCTGTGTCCTTATTCAGCCAGTTTTTTCCTACTTGCTGTGTGGTCTAGGCTTTAGGACCTTCAGGTGCTTTGGGGCCATAATTGCATTCTCCTCTCTTCATTTCTTTTTGTCCCTCCCTGTTACTGTTCTTCTTCCTGGGTGCTTCTGGGCACAGGATACTCTTCGTGACTCTTCGTGGTTGCTCGATGGCGAAGGATTCTTCTTGCCTCCCATTTGTTTCCATATATCTTGTCTCCTTGTCTGTTCCCAACTTGTCTCCTTATTTCTCTATCTCCATTGCGATTCTTCTCTCTGGGTGCTTTCGGTCAAAGGAATCTCCTTGTCTCCCGTTCCTCACTTCTCTCTCCATTGCTCAGTGTTCTTCGTTCTGGTGGCTTTGGGGACAGGACTCAAGTCCCATCTGTTTTCGTACTCGTCTCTCTACTTCACTCTCACAAATGGCTGTTCTCTCTGGGTGCTTCCGGGGCACAGTATGCTCCTTGTCCTCTGTCTGTCTCCGTGCTTGTCCCCCTTGTTCTCTCCAACTCGTACCCTTACTTCTCTCTCTCTCCCTCTTTCTCTCTCTCTCTCTCTTGCTGTTCTTCTCTCTAGGTGCTTATTTGGACACATGATTCTCTCTGGTTCCTCACTTGTCCTCCCTTGTTCCCTCCAACGTGTATCCTTTATTCCCTCCTCATTGCTGCTGCTGCTTTGGAAAGAACGGATTTCCTGGCCTCTTGTGTTTCTCCCTGCCTTTTTTCCTTTGTTCAGGTCACATTCCCTTACCCTCGGTCTCTACCACATGTTACCCTACTTACCTTCCTACTTGTCTCCAATTTGTCTCCGTATTCTCTCTCCACTACCGTGCTTCTTTCCAGGTCTCCAGCATTTGGGAGGGAGAGGATAGTTTTTCTCCTCTTTCCTTTCTTTCCTTCCTTCTCCCTGTGGTCTTTCCCAGCGGTTTCTTCACTTCTCTCCTCATTCCTGTTGTTCTCGCTTTTGGGACCCAAGATTCCCCTTGTCTCCCATGTGTTCCCATCTGTGTCCTTATTCAGCCAATTTTTTCCTACTTGCTGTTTTGTCTAGGCTTTAGGACCTCTTCATTTCTTTTTGTCCCTCCCTGTTACTGTTCTTCTTCCGGGGTGCTTCTGGGCACAGAATACTTTTCGTGGTGCTCGATGGCAAAGGATTCTTCTTGCCTCCCATTTGTTTCCATACTTGTCTCCTTGTCTGTTCCCAACTTGTCTCCTTATTTCTCTTTCTTCATTGCGATTCTTCTCTCTGGGTGCTTTCGGTCAAAGGAATCTCCTTGTCTCCCGTTCCTCACTTCTCTCTCCATTGCTCAGTGTTCTTCGTTCTGGTGGCTTTGGGGACAGGACTCAAGTCCCATCTGTTTTCGTATTCGTCTCTCTACTTCACTCTCACATGTGGCTGTTCTCTCTGGGTGCTTCCGGGGCACAGTATGCTCCTTGTCCTCTGTCTGTATCCGTGCTTGTCCCCCTTGTTCTCTCCAACTCATGCCCTTACTTCTCTCTCCCTCTCTCTCTCTCTCTCTTGCTGTTCTTCTCTCTACGAGTAGGTGCTTATTTGGACACATGATTCTCTTCGTCTCCCATCTGTTTCCGTACTTGTCTCCCTTGTTCTCTCCAAGTTGTATCCTTATTTCCCTTCCCATTGCCATTCTTCTCTCAGGCTCCTTTCTGGCCTCAGGCCTTTTTACTTGTCTATTAATTGCTGCTTGTCTCTGCGTGCTTTGGGACGAAACCTATTATCCGCTACATTCCCTTACCCTCGGTCTCTACTACATGTTTCCCTACTTGCCTTCCTACTTGTCTCCAAGTGGTCTCCTTATATATCCTCTCTCCACTACCGTGCTTCTTTCCAGGTCTCCAGCATGTGCGACTTTTCTACTCTTCCCTTTCTTTCCTTGCTTGTTCCTCTAGTCTTTCCCAGTGCCTTCTTCACTTCTCTCCTCATTACTGTTGTTCTCTCTGGGAGCTTTTGGGACACAGGACTTTCATTGTCTCCAGTTTGTTTCCCGATTTTGCCACATAGTCGAATATTGGTGGCTTTTTTGGGTGGATATATTGTTTGGTATTGATGATTTTGGGGGTCTTCAAAAAAGTAATAAAATTCTCAGAAAGGGAACCACACCTCCGAACTTCTCCCAAAAGTCTCTCTGAACCTCTTTTTTTGGTGATTTCATTATTTTTTGAATATTTTGATTTTTTTGAATTTCAAAATATTCAAAAAAATTAGCCAATACAAAAATATTTTGAATATTTTGAATTTTTTGAATTTCAAAATATTCAAAAAAATTAGCCAATACAAAAATATTTTGAATATTTTGAATTTTTTGAAATTCAAAATATTCAAAAAAATCAAAAAAATTGGCCAATAGAAAAATATTTTGAATATTTTGATTTTTTTGAATTTCAAAATATTCAAAATATTCAAAATATTCAAAATATAATGAACTTCTCCCAAAAGTCTCTCTGAACCTCTTTTTTGGTGATTTCAATATTTTTAAAATATTTTGAATATTTTGAATATTTTGAATTTTTTGAATTTCAAAATATTCAAAATATTTAGCCAATACAAAAATATTTTGAATATTTTGAATTTTTTGAATTTCAAAATATTCAAACTTTAAAGCCAATACAATCTTTGAATATTTTGAATTTTTTGTATTTCAAATATTCAAATATTCAAAAATGTTAGCCACTACAAACAATTGTTGAATATTTTGAATTTTTTGAATTTCAAAAAATTCAAAATATTCAAAAAAATTAGCCAATACAAAAATATTTTGAATTTTTTGAAATTCAAAATATTCAAAAAAATCAAAAAAATTGGCCAATAGAAAAATATTTTGAATATTTTGAATTTTTTGAATTTCAAAATATTCAAAATATTCAAAATATTCAAAATATAATGAACTTCTCCCAAAAGTCTCTCTGAACCTCTTTTTTGGTGATTTCAATATTTTTAAAATATTTTGAATATTTTGAATTTTTTGAATTTCAAAATATTCAAAATATTCAAAAAATTTAGCCAATACAAAAATATTTTGAATATTTTGAATTTTTTGAATTTCAAAATATTCAAAATATTCAAAAAATTTAGCCAATACAAAAATATTTTGAATATTTTGAATTTTTTGAATTTCAAAATATTCAAAATATTCAAAAAAATTAGCCAATACAAAAATATTTTGAATATTTTGATTTTTTTGAATTTCAAAAAAATCAAAATATTCAAAAAATTTAGCCAATACAAAAATATTTTGAATATTTTGAATTTTTTGAATTTCAAAATATTCAAAATATTCAAAAAATTTAGCCAATACAAAAACGTTTTGAATATTTTGAATTTTTTGAATTTCAAAATATTCAAAATATTCAAAATATAATGAACTTCTCCCAAAAGTCTCTCTGAACCTCTTTTTTGGTGATTTAATTATTTTTTAAATATTTTGAATAATTTTGTATTTTTTGAATTTCAAAAGATTCCAAATATTCAAAACAGTTAGCCAATACACCATATTTTTAATTTTTGAATCTTCCAAATATTCAAAATCAAAAATTGGGGCCAATATAAAAATCTTTTTGAATATTTTGAATTTTTTGAATTTTCAAATATTCAAAATTCAAACTATTCCAAAATATAATGAACTTCTCCTCAAAAGTCTCTGTGACCTCTTTTGGTGATTTTTTCAAATATTTTTAAAATATTTTGGTGTTATAATATTTGAATTTTATTGAACTTTCAAAATCTTCAAATATTCAAAAATTTAGCCAATACAAAAATATTTTGAATATTTTGAATTTTTTGAATTTCAAAATATTCAAAATATTTAGCCAATACAAAAATATTTTGAATATTTTGAATTTTTTGAATTTCAAAATATTCAAACTATTCAAAAAAATTTAGCCAATACAAAAATATTTTGAATATTTGAATTTTTTGAATTTCAAAATGTTCAAAATATTCAAAATATTCAAAATATTCAAAATATTCAAAATATAATGAACTTCTCCCAAAAGTCTCTCTGAACCTCTTTTTTGGTGATTTCAATATTTTTAAAATATTTTGAATATTTTGAATTTTTTGAATTTCAAAATATTCAAAATATTCAAAAAATTTAGCCAATACAAAAATATTTTGAATATTTTGAATTTTTTGAATTTCAAAATATTCAAAATATTCAAAAAATTTAGCCAATACAAAAATATTTTGAATATTTTGAATTTTTTGAATTTCAAAATATTCAAAATATTCAAAAAAATTAGCCAATACAAAAATATTTTGAATTTTTTGAATTTCAAAATTTTCAAAATATTGTCACACAAATTAGCCAATACCAAATATTTTGATGATTTAGAATGTTTTTTGAATTTCAAAATATTCAAAAATATAATGACCTTCTCCCAAAGTCCTCTCTGAACCTCTTTTGGCCGTCTGGGGAGATTGGCTTTCATTCAATTTGAACAGGTAACTCAAATAGTCAAAAACGGTCATAGTACATGAAGGGCCATCGTCATAGCCATATATATACATATATATATATATACATACATATATAATTACACATGTTCTTGTCTATGTCCTTTTTGTATTTTTACTTGTGGATTGCCTCGCCCCTTTTCGAATGGAAGAGTGAAGACAGAGCACCTGGCACAGCACCGGTGCTCTTCAGAGGGGTCCAGGGGAACCGGTGTCTAAAAAAAAAACCAGAGGACATCACTATTTGGGGATACTCCGCAAGAAAAAAAACAAACCCGGGTTGGAAAATTCAGAACCCAAATAGTTCACAGGAAACTGTGAACATTGTCAAGTGAATGAAGCAACATCTGCGCAACATAAGCAAGAGAACCGGATGATGAAGGGAAACTTCTGGCGTTCACCAGCCCCTTGTACTTAAATCAACCCCTTGACACATATGCTGGTCTGTGGAGAAGATGGCTCCAGCATTTCTGAAGCTGCAAATCACGACCCACAGCTTGCAATTGCTGGAAAAATTGAATTTCCATGCAGGAAAGCCTTTTGCTTCTCTCTAAGGTAGACATTCATCATCCATTCATCCAAGTTTCTTTCACCAGCATCTGGAGATTTCTTAAGTCATGGGGGATCCCCAGTCGTCACCATAGTTGTTTCAATACTAAGTCACGGTCATCCATTTTCCTTGGATAACTGGGGATACCCCCATGACTTATCATGACTTATCATTACTTATCATGACTTATCATGGCTTATCATGGCTTGTCATGACTTATCATGACTTGTCATGACTTAGGACACCACCATTTTCCAATCACCGCCATGTTGGCTGTAGCGCCACGGCATCCCGTTTCGCTGCAGTTCATCAGTGGCGCTGTCGAGGTCTTCAATGTGACCAGCTGGTGTCGGGTCTACGAGTTGAAGCAACGGGTGAAGGATGCATGGAGCTGGGCTGATCAGTTGGAAAAGGACCCGACTACGGTGATTTTCATGGCAAATGGTCAGGAACTGAAGCTTGGTGGCCGAAAAAATGTCTACCTTTTTTGGTTCGCAAGATATGAGTTGTTTGTTTCTAGTTTTTTTTTCCCGGACGAAAGTGCATATTCAAAACAACATGACCAGAATATCTTTACACTTTTATTCGTTTGAGTTTCTCTAAATTTAGTTGTTCCACATCTTCATGACTCACCAGGAAGGATGAGGAGAAGATCCTGGAACGGAGCCTTGAGACAATGGACTCCAACATTTCGGTGTATTTCAGCCTCCACCAGGCAGAATGTGGGAGTCACTCAGAGGCCGCTGAGCTGGGCTTGCAGCTAGAGTCCATCCAAGTGCTGCGAATTCCTCAGCTGACGGCCATTGAGAGTAAGGCCTTTGCTGGTAGCGGCTGTGCGGTGGTGAAGCTGGTGATACCTGACTCGGTGAAGATCATTGGTCCAAACGCCTTCAGAAATTGTGCCTTGAGCGAGCCACATTGGAGGTTCAAACAATGACCCACTTGGATGATGTCAGTTTTGGGGCGCCCAAAGACGGTTTGGATAGAGTTGTTGAACACGTTTGACCTCTCCACCCTAGCGAATTCCCGATATATTAAATTGGAGTTTCGGACATGTTCCAGGCCCTGTCTACCAGGTGACCGCTTAGAAGCTGTGAAGTTGCCAGAGTCCCTGATGGAAATCGGTTCGGGTGCCTTTAGAGGCTGCAAGTCGCTGAAAAGGATTGTGATCCCAGAGTCCGTCACAGTCATTGAAGCCGAAACTTTCTATGGTTGTGAAGCCTTGAGGGAGGTGGGGTGGGTTCAAAAAAAAGGAGAGACCCATTTACCAAATGTTGGAAAAAAGGGAAACGGATGTTCATCTTGATGATCCTTAAAATGGGAAGTGGAATGTTGGCACAGGTGATCTTGCCGCAATTTTGCCAAAGCATCGGGAGATTTGCCTTTGAAGATTGCAAGCAGTTGGTTGGGATCGACATCCCTGACACGGTGACCTTCATTGGACCGGCGGCGTTTCGAGCTTGTCCTTTGAGGAGCCTCAAGATCCCCAAGAATGTGACGGAAATTGAGTGCTGCCTGTGTCAAGATTGCTGTTCATTGGAAAGAGTGGATTTCCCGGAGACCTTAACTGCGATTGGAGCTGCATCTTACATTTGCCAAGGTGATTTTATTTTGTTCCAGCTTTTTAAGTTCCACTTGTAAATCCACATTTTGGAGATTTGATATCTATTGGCAATATTTTCCACATTTTGGATATCTGTGGGGAAGATGTTTCATCTTTTTGCCTCAAATTGCAGGCATCTTTTGAGGATTGTTCATCCCTAAAACGCGTGCAGATTCCTTCCTGGGTGACTCGAATTGATGACTGCGCCTTCGAAGGCACTGCTATCGAAAGTGTCTTTGTGCCCCGCTGGGCTGTCCTAGATCATCCCTTTCCAGCTAAGACCGGCATTTTCATCAGCCAGGCGGAAAAAGCTTGGTTAGGGTAGAGTTCATCGGCAATGATTACTGTATGGATGCCTGCTGTTTTCAGTGAGGTTTTTTTCACCTCCTGAAGGGCGGTTTTTTCCTCACTGGCAGCAGTTCTGAAAAACCATCAGGTCTGGATGTCATGTCCACAAAGCCCGCCCTGAGAAGTTGGAGTTGAGCACCCGCGAGGAAAATCCTGTTGTTTCCTCAGGGATTCCAGGCTACGCCGGCTACGTGAAAGTGCCTGCCAACAATTGGCAGCTGAGTAGTCAGCGCTACACATCAGTTCTTTTATCTACGATAGGTGATGTTAATTATGTATAATATTGTATAATTATGTTGGGTGATCTGTTTTTGGAGAACCGTGCAATATCTCAATCCTTTCTTTCACCATCAAAAAACAGGTCGGCTTGGAGATTTGGGATTAACAACTGGGATGATCATCAACTTTCACTGAATCCAAACCGCAAACCAAGGGTTCAGCATTGTCACATTTGGGGTCCTGTGTGGAGTGTCTTCCTGTGGGCCATTTTTCACATGGCTTTTTCGGGGATTTCCCGTGGCAGGCCCACCTACACCTCCAACCATCTCGGAGACGTCTTTGTCGTGCAGGAACTCAACAGAGCACCGGGAAAGAGATCCATGGGGATTTCACCCGCCAAAATGGGGGGTTGAAGCCTCAAAAAACCGAGAGGGGCGCGCAACACTTGAAATATGTACAACGAAAAGATGGTAACCCGCTCAATTTCCCCGGTACCCCATCTTTTTGTTCAACCATATTTGGGATGAGGGACAAATACTTTTGGGATGGGTTGAAAGCAACAACCAGGGAGAAAATCCGGGCATTTTGAGTTTTTTCGGACATTTTTGGACCAGAGAATTTGATCATTAATTGTTGAATGTTCGCAAGACCCACTGTGAGAGAAACAGTTTCAAAAACCGACAAAACATTCTTACATTGTTTTGAAAATTGTTTGAAATTGTTGGAAAATTGTTTGAAAATTGTTTTTTTTTTTTTTAAACAATTTTATGAAAATTGTTTGAACATTGTTTTTTATCAAAAAGATATTTCTAAACAATTTTATGAAAATTGTTTTAACATTGTTTTTATTCAAAATATGTTCAGAACAATTTTACGAAAATTGTTTAAACATTGTTTTTTGTCAAAAAATCTTTGAAAACAATTTTATGAAAATTGTTTAAACATTATTTTTATCAAAAAGATCTTTGAAACAATTTCATGAACATTGTTTAAACATTGTTTTTACCAAAGATCTTTGAAAGCAATCTTTATGAACAATGTGTGAACATTGTTTCTTGAATACACACTATTTTAGAACAAGCGTATGAGCATTGGTTTCTTGTCCTTCATCACAATACAGTACATTTGTTTGATGTGTTTTTTTGTAATCAAAAAATGTTCAACAGTTTCACGTTGTTGTTCTTATATTATATCATTCACCATTTCGCATCGTTGTGATCTACTATCAGAGCTGGTTTTTGCAATTGCATCTGCACCATGAGCTTTGCAAGTTTCATTGAAGCTGTATTTGATGGATTTTTTCAAATCATGTTGACGGTCTTGGACCTGGTTGTGCGTTGTGACATGATCGTGTTGCCGCGCTGGTGTTGTCACCTGGTCTTGATCTCCTAGATGCAGTTTTGGGCTCAAGATTTTCAAGTGTCTAAATTGCTGTCGCCATCATGTCGACTCGCTACTGTTACCTCTGTCTGATGGACGTCTTGTTTACTCCGTGGCTCGATGACCCTGATGTGGCACCAACAAAGGCACTTGCAAAAGATTGTCGTTGTGATTGGGAGCATTCGATTCATGTCCCGCTCTCTCCCCCAAGCAGCCCATCCTTGCCCAAGGCGAACCGTCGCAAAAAAAAGCTTGAGAAAAAGGAGAAGAGCTCAGACAAGCAGTGAAGGCCATGGATGATCAACATTTAGTTGAGATTGCCAGGCAATATGGGGGCAACCTGCCAGCTCCAGAGGCAGCTGGCCTCAGGCCCGGTTTTGGCGTGCAGCCAGTTCCTGACGACCAGGCTGGCCCCAGGCCGGGTTTGCCTCTGCGCCGTAGAAGCAAAGGCGCTTTGCTACGATTGCTCGGAACGAAGCAAAACTGTCAGACCTTGCGATCCGCAGCATTCCGAAAGCAAGCTGCCCACGCCAATAGCACTGGCCGAAATCGCACCAAAGATTTTGTTATACCAGATTCTTCAAGTGCAAAAAGGCAGGCCCCAAGAGGAAAAGGCAAGTGGAAGCAATGGACCCCAGATGCGGTTCTCAGAGCGGCTTTTGCCAAAGAGAATATGGTGATACGACATGTCGCCGAACAAGTGGATGGAGGCAGCGCCAGTCATGCCGCCGATTGCAAGTTTTTTGCCTCTGAATTGATCATGCGGGGACAAAGGGATGGCTTGTCCAAATTCCTCGAGGAGGCGCTGAAAGATGTTGGGATGTTTGATTTTGCGCTGACCAACATGATCTTTGATGAGACGGAGCTGGAAATAAATCTGAAGTCCTTTGGACTCGGGTCCTGGTCGATCCTTGCTTCTCATGCTCAGATGACTTTCTGTGTCAATGACCAGACGCATGATTTCGATTTTATCCGCGCACCTGCGGCCCTTCCCAACAAACAGGCAACCACTATGTGGCCCGCACTCTGCGCAGGCGAGGGGGGCCTCTGGCCGGGTTTGTCCGCAGTGGCAGCCAGGGTCAGGGCGGTGCTGGTTACCTGCGACGCGGCTCCAGCGAACATCAAGCTCCTCTCGCACCTGCAGAGTGTCCTGGACCAAAGGACGTTGCTTCTCCCGCTCTTGTGTCTCCAACACAGAACGGGGAATGTCATCGAGCGAGTCACTAAGCTGTTGGGCGTGTTGACCGGAAGTTTTTCTGTGGCCAAGACATTACGTTCCGGCAGCGTTGTGAAAAGGCTAGCTGGTCACGTTCGAGACGTGCTGGCAGAGAATCTTCAGGTCTTTGACCGGGTTCCTCCAGGCGTTGTTGAAGAGTGGGCCGCTGGGCAAGCGTGTGCCAAAGCTATCTTTAAGCTTGTGCTGCAAGGGCGCGACGACGACAAAGCCAGCGGCGCCTGCCAAAGATTTTTGGATTTCTTCGCAAGCCCTTGGACAGGACCGACTGCTGGGGAGGGCTCGGGCCAGTGACTTTGGGGAATTAACGGACGCTGGAGCAGTTGTTGCGTTTTTTTTAGTGCTGCGGTTTCAAACCAGGTTTGATAGGTGGTAGAAGATGGTAGAAGCGTCAAAGAATAGATGATGCATATGATTATATAAATATAATATAATATATATATATGGTATTAATGTTCTATTCATGTTATGTTTTTCTGTACCATATTTGACCTGACGTATGCAGAGAGCAGTGTGCAGCGTGTTTAAATGTTGCAAAGTTGATGTGCTTTTGGAGCAGCCTTTTTTGCTTGCTCAAATTTCCCTCGCGGTCGAGCCAGCTTCCACGACTCTGTGTCTCATGGTGGTCAAGGTGGTGGAGAAGGTAGGGAGGCCTACAGAAACCGACGTCGTGGCGAATTATGGTCTGTCTGCCATTTTCCACCCAGGTGACTTGCGATGTCAGACTGCGGCTGGCCTCTGGCCGAGTTCTGATCTCCGCGAGAACCCTTTGAGCCTGACTACCGCCTTGAACAAGTCCAAGGGCATCCTCGTGGCTGACACCTATGGTGGCGTTGAAGCCTATCGATGGGCACGAGATGCCTACAATGCCAGGCCATCTGTTTGTTGTTAAACACTAATGGTTAAGTTAGTCTCCAGTTAATGTTTTGTTTTGTGTACCTTGTCCTTTTTTGTTTTTGAATTGAGCAGTTCCCAATCAGGCACCCGATGCATGTGATGGTCGATATGTCGGCCTCCGTGCCTGGTTGCAATGGCAGGCTTTGGCTTGGAGGTGAGCAGGCCAGCACAGACGTAGGTCTGCTCGAGAAAAACGGCATTTCTGTCGTGTTGCCAGCTTCGCGCACTCCTATCCCGGCTGAGAGCCTCAACCACGTGGTCCTTGACTACATTGACGGGACGGCCTTAGCGAATGAGGACTACGACTTGTCCAAGTTCCTTAAGGTCGCTGACCAGGTTGTGGACTTGCTGAAGAAAGGCCACGGGGTCTTAAGTTCATGCAGAAACGGAGCTCATCGCAGCGCGACAGAGACGTGCGTTCTGATCATGCGACTCACTGGGTGGCCGTATGAGCAAGCAGAAAATTACATCTGCACTCTTCGAAACTGCGTGGATCTAAATTCTGTAGCGCCTCCGTCTGCTCACAGGAGGCATCCGGTTCGTCCGTCCGAGTTCCTCAAGCAGCACCAGGAGACGATCCTGGATGGACACTACGGCCTTGCAGTGAATGACATTGTCACGCCTGTGGCATACCGCAAGAAAATGCTGGACCTGGGTTTCGAATCCATTTCGACCAGGCCTAAGGCCAAGCCTGCCAAGGCTATCAGACGAGATTCTGGTTACTCGTCTTTTGAGCTTCTGACGGATCCGGCCAGTGCCAGTGGCCAGGAAACAGCCAAGGAGGTTGAGTTGGTTGCAGAGGATGTCCTAGGTGGAACCACCTTGAGTTCAGAAGGTGGGTCTTTGACCTCGTCTTCTGTGGCCTCTGGCCAGGTCCCTGAGCCAAAGGATCCACCCGCGCAGTCCCATTCACCTGGCAAAAGAAAGGAGTCTGAGGCAGAGGACGACTTTGCCGAGTTTGAAGTGGTTGATGATGATTTGGATACGAAAGAGAAGCGAGCGGCAAAGTTGACTTCATTGTGTGACGACCTGCAGACCCTCAATGCCTCGATGCTGAAGCTCCTGCACCCCAAAGAGACCTCCAGGCCACAGCAAAAGGCTATGCCAAAGCCGCCTTCGGAAGCGAAGAAGGATGAGGTGAAAGCCGAGAACAAGATGGACAAGATGGATGTCGACGAGGGTGCGGCTTCCCCGGCCAAGGTTGTGGCTGCATCCAGTTTCTAGGTTGTAGTTTATTCATTATTTTTTGTTTTTTGGGGTTTCAACTGATAGCTGGGTCTTAAACGAGTAATTAGCAAGAATATAATATATCATAATTATAGTCATATAGTCATCAATTGTTTTGTGTTACTATATGGGAACATTCTTGTAAGTTGTAAGCTTTTAGGCTTATAGGCTAAAGCGTATAGGTCCAAATTGTTGTATAATAGTTGAAAATGTGCAGAGTTTTTAAAATTCACTGGAATGTCTTGCTATTTTTGTGAGGCACTGAGGAGCCCTTTGAGCCAGATTACGACCCAGACGACCCCGAGCCAGAAGAACCAGCCCCCTCACCTCTGAAACCGGATGAAAGTGAGCAATCCGAAGAAGTGATGAAGCGGGTCTTGCGCTTGCTCGAAGAACAGCGCTTGCATAGCCACGCCTTTTTGGCGAAGTCCTCGAGGCAGGATTCATTCAGCGAGAATCAGGAAAGGATCTTTGCGGCGCTCATGGGTCCTACGCCTCTGGCGGTGTTGCCAATGCTTGATGATATGGCTGCCAGCCAGGCCCTGCTGCTCAGGGACAAGAATGGCATGAGCCTCTTGCACTTCTCTGCGCGCCTTGGCTGCTGGGAGGTCATGGACCGCATGTTGCAGATTAATCCTCAGCTCTGTGACCAGATGACGTCGCCAGTTGGTCGTCCTGCACACTGGTCTCCCCTGATGATCTTGATCGATGCGGGGCAGGCGCGGGATCCACAGACCTTCAGGTACATGCTGGCGCGTTTGCTACAGGAGACCAGTTTGACGACCATCGAGGCCAGGGGTGCCAATGGGACTTCTGCCTTGCACATGGCGACGAGCAAAGGCATGTTCAACGCCACCAAGCAGATCCTGTACGCTGTGTACAACAAAAACAGGGCAGACTTGGCGGCCTTCGGCCTGGTTACTTCCATGCTGAACACGCCAAATGGTCGCGGTGCTGGCTGCGTTTCTGGGTTAAGGTTATTAATTGGGTTATATTGTTTTAGTTTTGGTTGTGTTGTTTCTTTTTTTGACGGTGTCGATGCAGCAGTTTGAAATTTGCAGGTTGATCTGGCACTGCGGTGCAACGTGGATTTGGCCATGTACCTGCAGAACCAGTGGAACGCACGTCCTCTTCTCCCGCCACGTGCGGGGTATCGCAGCCGGGATTCCAACACACAGTGGTTGGAGAAGAACCCCTGGTACAGCAGGGACAGGGATTTGTGAGCAGGCCTCTGGCCAGGTTGGATATGCGGGGAACGGTCTCACAGCTTTCTCAGACCATAGACGCCTTTGCCCCGTAGGCCTGTTTTGCGGGCAGCACAAGCAAATCAATATTAGGTCATATATGAGTATTATTGGCGAATTGTCGCATTGTTTTGCACATTTTAAATCAGTAGAGCATGTGTATCTGAAACTTGTGTTGTGCAGCCTTGTGGCCTGGTTTTGCAGAGCGTCCTGCGTCCAGCCGACTTCCTCTGGCAAATTGCCAGATCTTCCGCTTGCGAGCGTGAAAAAAAAGCATGAGTGAGAATGCAGAGGTTTTTTTCAGTTGTGTTTTTTTAAAGGTAGAAAGTTCAACAACTGCAGTTTTCAGTTTCATCAAAGAATGGTGCTGGTTGCTTCTTTGTTTCCCTGTCAGGACCGCCTTGCCACATCTGCTCCGGGTGCTGCGCTAGCAGACTGGAGTCCGTGGATCGAGCGGCGGCCCTTTTTCAAGAAGTTTTTCTACATGCGCTGACAATCCCGGCGTTGAATAAGTGGACGACCGTAGCGCCGTCTATGACCTTGGTCGCAGCGATGCAGCAGTGCTACGACGTCGTCCCGCAGGCCTTTGGTCGGTGTTTTGCACGCGGCCAAGCAGAAGAGTCCAGCGACGACTCTGGGGGTGAAGACGCTGCATTGGGGGTTCCCAGAGACCAGACAAAACAATGGAGGAAGCTAGCTAGAAAGAGGCAACAGAAGGCCGCCTTCTTTTTGCAGGATCAAGAGTCCCGTTTCTTGACAATGCTCTGGGGCATTGTGACGTTCTGCGTCATGACCGTTCACTACTCCTTGTTCAAGCGGGGAACTTGGCTCACAGAGCGCGTTGAAGATGAGACAGACGCAAACCTTTCATTTTTTTTAGCAACCCAGCAGCCAGTCCAGCTGCCCGAGCCAGTTCTGAGATCGCTTCGCTGTTGGACTCTGTCCAGGTTGACGCCTGGATTCCTTTGATTGGTTTGTATGGGCCTCTGCTCTCGTGGCCGCAGAGGAGGTTGCGAAGCACCAGGCGCTGCTTGCTTACGGAGGTTGGCCAGCTGTACAGGAAGTTGCTTGAACCATGGAAACGTTACCCCTGGAAGCTCGTGGAATTGCCACTGATGGAAGAGGCCATGAGGTTTCAAGCTGCATAAGATTTCTTTCGGGTCCGTGACTGCTGCCTGGATGGCTTCAGTGCAAAGCTCAAGACAGTGGTGGAGGATCCTCGTGGCCTGGTGGCTGCCAAAACTTTGAAGTTTTTAGCCTCTGTCTTTGACCGGTTGGTGCCAACGTCCACCTGCATTGAGCGGGCTTTTGCTAGACTAAGCAGATGGTGTGACCGTAAGGGGCCGAAACCTCAACTGTCCACGCTTGCCGCAAAAAATGCTGTGTATCATTTTCGACACCTGACAGATCACTGGCGGGCCAAAGCTCGAAAGCTTGGTGTTATCCGCAAAGGCAAGAGTCACCGATGTAGGCCTGACTGGGCCCATGGTGTACGCAAAGGACGGTGTCGCAATGGGTTGCACATGTTTGCCAGAGAAAATGGTTTGAATCCTTCCGATGATTTGGCTCGTCAGTGGCGCTTGCAGCCTCGTGCAGAGAGGAGGCGCTTTGCCGCGCTGGCTAGAGCTGCTAACTTGCAGGCAAGAACTTTGCAGAGGTGCGACGCAAGGGCTGCCCAAGAGTCTGCTGCCCTTACTGGCAGCTTTTGGAATATGAGTGCAAGCACTGGCTTCCCAATGGCCAAATCGATCGTTGCAGGACATCTGCATTCTCTGAAAGATTATGCCAGAAATTTCCGCGTTTCCACTGATTCGCTGCTTCCTGAGAGCCCAAATAGTTTTGCTGGCGCACCAGCAGTGCCCTTTTCATTGTGGGCCTCGTGCCAGGTTGGAGCTTGCCCTCATGAACTGACGGCCCCCCAGCAAGAATGCTTCTGGTCTTTGCATGAAATGTTGGTGCTAGTGATTGGCAGCCAAAGCCCGGATCCCACGGTTGCATCAAAGGAGCCGCTTGTTCTGGAATTTTGTTCTCAGAGAGCTGCGGCGTCCCGCCAAGTTGTTGTTGCTTACAACACGCGGAAGAAACCCATCGATGCAGCGCTCATCGCTCTGCGTCCGCTCCCTCCATCTGAAGTTCCGCATCAGTTTCTTCAAATTTTGGCATGCGAGACAGGCGTAGATGGACAATTTCCTTTGGTCGGGGACGTGCCAATGTGTGTCGAGCTGGCAAGCCAAGCGACTGATTGGGAGTTGTTTGTTCTCTCTGTTGGTCCTATCACAGACCTTCATCTCTTCCATATTGTAGCTGCTAAGCGTGTAGATTTCGTAGCCCTGATGCTTGAAGTTGGAAGCGCCAGAGAGACCAAAAAGGCTTTAGATGCTTTGAAAAAAATGGAGAAGAAAAAAATGGCTGCAAGCCAATCCAGCAGCCATAGGGCAGGTGGAGAGCGGCAGGGACCGAGCAAAGGACGTGGCAAGGGCAAAGCTGCCAAAGGCGCAATGGAGAGAGCAAACAGACCAGACACGCATGGAGATCGTGACGACGCGCTTGATGACGGAGGCTCTTCGCAGTCGGACGAGGACTCTGTTGCTGATGTAGACGATGCTGAGGTTGACTTGTCGCTTGCCCCTCCTCCTTCCTGCCCGCCTCTGGCGTCGGTTGCTCCACGACGCCGCAACGTGAGACGCGGGCATGTTTGGGGCTCCAGCCCAGCATTTCAAATCGCTCCCATCCATGCAGCAGGCAGTGCGGAGCCCACAGGATTTGGTGCGATTTGCGGCATGCACCATGACCCCGCCAACCCAACGCTGCAGTGCAAAAAAGCCATGTCTTGCGGAGGCCTGACCCCTGAGGAGTGCAAGCTTCGTTTGAAGCGCTGGCTTGTCGCCGGGTTGGATTCCGGCAGGTGGGGCGCCAACAAGCGAGAGAGCCATGTTAGCATGGGCGGCGTTCAGCTGTCCCATTTCGCTGAAGGCCTGAGTTTGGAAGACTTAGACAGAGCGGTGAGCCATCAGGAATAAAAAGGTTGCTTTTGTCAGCCTGCCTCAGCAGCCATCAGCGTGCCCACAATCAATCACACGACATATGATATATTTTATATAATATATATATAATATATGTTCGCGCTTCAATTTCTACACAGCAAATGTTTGTAACAAAAATGGTAACGATAAATAAATAGACTAGATAAATACTTAAGAAATAAATAAATAAATTATATATTTTGATAATATTGTAATGTTTTTGTCAAAACAATCGTAGAATGTTTTGTTTTTATTTTCCGTACACAAATGTAGTTTTCCGTACACAAAACCTACTTTTCCGTACCCAAAATGTACTTTTCCGTACACAAAAACCCGTCAAAACATTTTCAAAAATAATTATAAATATATATAAATATATATAAAATATTATAAAATCATTTCTCTTTTTTTACAAATTATGTTCCAAATGTTTACAAATATATCCCAAATATTGTTCTAATTCTCTTAACATGTTTGTATTTATGTCACTGCTTTTGTGAGCGCGTCAAGATTGTTTCTTTGCTTGTCTCGCCTCTGGCGTTGTTCACACCGCGCTCCTTGTAGCCCTGTAGGCCCAAATAATTGACGTGAAATAATCTTTGGGGATTTTCTCGCCATGTCTCCTGACGCGGAGTCAGTGTCTTCTTCTTCGTCTTCCAGCTCAGATGAATCCGGCGCTCCTCCACCTCCGCCTTCGTCTGTGGGTTCGTCGGGTGGCGCTTTGAGGGTGTCCTATACTTCCAGAAAGTCTCGTCACTGCACCCTGTGCAATGCCAAGTCCACTGACCAGTCACCTCTGGATTATTCGGAGGATATTTTTCCAGAAGTGCAGGGAAGAATCCCGTGGAGATCTTACGAGAAGGTCAAAATGGATGACGGAGAGCAAGTTCGTGTGCCCTCTGGAAAGCTTGGCTTGATTTGCTTCAACGTCTACAGAGCCCTCGGTTTCTTTGCCGCATGCTTATCACCTCGCCTCTGGCGTTGTTTCCAGCTTTTCACATTCAGACAGGTTTCCATGGATGGAGGCAGCTTTTGTTTCGTACAGTGTAGTAATTTGTTACTGAAACTGTAGCCGTAAATGTTTTCTTCATTGCAGCTAAGGTTTGCAGGCCACGTACAAGAAAGTTGAAGACTACTTCAACTGGGTCTCCGTGAGAAAAAATCAGGCCGAGCACGTTTCGTTCCTAAATGCAAGAAAGGGTTGGATCAAGCAGCACAATGAAGGAGGACCCGACTGCAAGAGATTGCAGAGCAAGAAGTCCCTTCTTGAAGCCAAGAAGACCCTCAACGTTGTGCGCAACGTGGGCGGTCGGTTTATCGCTCCCAAGAAGAAGTTTGTGGATAAGGACAATTGGAATGAAAAAGAGCACGGAGTCTTGGACCCAAACAAGGTCGTGACCGAACATATTTTCGGCAAAGAAATTCAGGGCTGCTGGATCTTGAAAGGGAAGAAAGGTGAATACGATTTTGAAGAGTACCAAGACACCGCTCTGCAAGAAAAAGAGCAATTGCACAATTCAGCAGATGCTCCCTTTTCTGAAGAAGCTTTGGGCCGCAAACGCAAAGCCATGATGGACGAGTTCGTGGAAAGCTCCACTACGAGAGACAAGGCCAGTGTGGAAGGCCAAGAATTGCCCATGCAAGGTTTGCTTGCAGCCATCCAAATGGGACATGATCCATCTTCTGGTTCCACTGGTGAGGCGGTTTCCACCGTTTCCGCCTCCGGCGAGGTTCAAAGCCATGAAGCAGAAGAGGAGTCCACCAGCGACTGCGCGTCAGAAGAGGAAGAGGCCCGCCCAAGCCTTTCGTTCGCCCCCCGACCGCCGAAGGCCAAAGCCCATGGCAAGCCTGCGGCGAAGCCTCAGGCTAAAGGAAGCACGCAGCCGTCGAAAGCTCCAAGTTCTTCTGTCGTGCCTGTCCCTGCACCCAGTGCGCCAGCCGCCAAGAAGACCACCAAGACAGAGCCTGCTCCCAGCAAAGTTCCCAGCAAAGGCACAAAAGCTTTGCAACAAAGCGGCAGCGACCAAAGCTTAGAGAGCGCAGCGACGCTGCTTGCAGACGGTCGGGCCCAGAGGGCCTTGAAGAATTTGCAGGAGAGTGTTGCCAAATGGAAGTCCCAGCTGGCAGACATTCGGGTCGACGATGCGCCTCCTGCGCCTGATGCCCAGGCTCAGACCAAATTTAAGCAAGCGTGCATAGACAGAGCCAATGTTGCCAAGGCCTTGGCCCGGCAAGCCCGAGACTATGGCAAGCGCATGGACAAGAGTTCCAACAAGGACAATTTCTTAGGGGAGCTCGAGGAACTGCAAAAGGTGGAGTTTGCTGCTGTGGCTGTCCAGGCCTTGTTTCAGATAGCTGGTGCGCAGAATTCAGCTCCAACTGCTGTTGTCAAAGCCTTTGAGGATGCCAGCGAGCATGTTGATCTCTTAGGCTGCAACGCTCTCGGAGCAGGTTTCCAGCTCAAGTACGCTTTTGCAAAGGCGGGCTCGCATTGTTTGTACCAGGAGTACGAAAAGTATTGCGCCGCCTTCTTGGGGTCTTCTGAGTTGATGAAGGGCCTTGCCGAGAACATTGGCCAAGATAGTCTGCAGAACCACGTCATGGCAGAAATGGAAGGCCGCCTCACTTTGGCTTTGAGGACCATTAAGCCAACCGACGTCCAAGCTGTTGTCAATGGTCTTGAGGAGCCCTCCAATCTTCAAGAGTGCGCTGATCTGTGCAAAGCGGTCATGGACGTCGGTCAGAAACATGGCTCTGACTTTTTGGCTTCTGGCCTTGGCAAAGCTTGCACGATTGCCTTTGGCATAGTTAGTTCTGCAGATATTGAAGTAACCAATGACGCCCTCAAAGAGATTCAGTCATTCAGGGAGGGCGACGCAAAGGATGAAAAGCCAGGAGCTATTATGGTTTATTTCCTGGAGCACACAGTTGGTAAATCCTTAGTGGATTTGGCCACTGGCCGGGTTGGAGCTGGGGAGACCGAAGCAGTTGCCACTGAACATCTCAAGACCTTGCAAGGAGAAGTGTCCAAATTGCAATCAGTGTGCTACGCAGGCTCAGTTGCCGGTGTCCAACTCATTTCTGCCGATTTGGAACCAGTAGACAAGCTTATTGGTGATTGCCAGAAAAGCATCGCATGTCTGAAGAGCGGCAAGGACACCAAAGGCAAGAATGCAAAACATGAGAAGGCAGACGCAGCAGAGAGCAAACAACGACATCGAGCGCATGATCGCCTGGTGGAAGCTTTGAATGAATACAAGGCCTCTTTCGCAGAGCGGGCGCGGGAACTTTTGCTGCAGGAGTTGAAAGCAAACCTTTCTGAGCAGTTGCTCCTTGGACTGGAAAACAGCTCTACGTTTTGAGTTTGTGCTTTGAACTGCCCGGGACACAAGTGACTCAAGTCTCTTTGTCATAGATATATAGCATCATATAGACATATACTAAGAGGTCATGCACGGTCTGTGGGGTATTTTCTTTCCCTGCGAAGGCAGACATGAAGTCGTAGTCCGCCTTCAGCGAACTATTCAAAGTCCCATGGTATTCCGAAAACTAATGTAATATTGTAAATCACATCATATCACTAAGTATATCACAAGCCTATTATCAGAATGCAAAAGCCTTTGGCATAGTTGTAATCTTAACCTTTCACAGACCCCGGTATTATATGAGTAGAAGGGCGTTCTTTTTCTCAACGTGTGACTTTGAGGCGTCATCTCTGCAATGCTTTGGACAGTGACTGCATGGTCACAGAAGAAGGCACTGGACAAAAAGCGCAGCTGATCGATTTGGAAGAGACCTGGCCATGCTTGAAGCACACAGCCGTCATTGCCCATTCGTTTTGGGCTACTTCGACGGCCTCTGGCCAAGTTAGCAAGGTGCTGCAGGATTACGAAAGCTTGTCAGTTCAGTTGTGTTCCATGGCCAAGTTTGTCTTTTTCCAAAGCCCGAAGTTCAAGGGAAATGCAAAGCAGCAAGTGGATGTTAGCGCTACGGATCTGAAAAGCTGGGTGGAAAAGCTTCCAGAAAAGTTGCTTGAATGGGTTGGCGCTGATTTGACCACCTCTATGAGAGTCACATTCTTGTCTGTTTGTGAGGAACACCAGCGCTCATTGTTTTCAGCAGGATTAGATGCCGTCGCTGACGTGGTTAAGAAATGCGTTGGTGGACCGCTGCCTGCGTGTGATAATCTCCTGCAGCAGCAGCTGCTGATGAAAATTCCGAAAGCGCATAGCCTCAAGCCTGTCGTCACAGCGTTTCTCAAGGCGTTTTCCCTTTTTCTGTCAAGTTATGGTACGCGAGGGGTTTTTGTGTCACAGAAATGAAATGGACATCGGGTCAAGTTTTCAGGTCAGGCTGTGCTTTCAAGCTAATTCACCAGCAGCCTGTATTGTCTGCAGTGTGCAGTAAATAACTTTTTGATAACTTATACACAGATAACACTTAACTTACACTTATATATATATATATATGTGTGTGTGTGTCATGTGTGATGTTTGGTTGCAACGCGTAGTCTTTTTTCAGCATGTCCTTTGCTCCTCTTTTTCCCCAGAAGAGCGTGTTTGCAGGTTGTGGGCCATGAAGGAGGCACCGATGACAAGCACAAGGAGGTGGTGGACCTGCATTCAACAGGCAATCTTCTTTGTGATGCTTTCGGTTTGCAACCGAATGAGGCGGATTTTGAGAAGAGCTGCTTGAAGGATGCGGTTCCTTGGCTGGAGGGTGTTGCTAAAAAGCTTGCAAGATATTTTCTTCAGAAGTTCGAAGACGCGACCGCCAAGTTGAACGCCGGTGTGAAGAAGGTGATTGCAATCAAGATGCCGAGCTTGGACATGGAGGACGAGTACCGGAAGCAGGGCGTGAGAGTTGTGGGTACCCTTGCTCAGCTCACGGCTGCGGTAGAGGACGACATCAAGACTTTAAGGGATGTGCGACAAGCCCTGTCCAACCTGAAAGGCGTCAAGTTCGCTCCGCAAGGGAAACCTCCAGCTGTGGAAGAGATATGCGCTTTCCAAGCAAGGTTTCAGGATCCTTTTGCTCCGGCAACTTACGAGCTTGATGCTGGCAAGCATGCAAAAGAAGCATCCTTCCATGTGGCCGCAGTGGCTGCGTTGTGCTTGCTTCGGAGTGACGGCATGAAAAAGGCAGACAGTAAGACTACCAAGCAGGTCGCAGATGTTGCTGTTACTTTGCGGGGCAAACTGGAGCTCGTGGCAGAAGATTCTGCGGATCTCAAGACAGCCGGCAAGCGATTGCTCGAGGAGTGTGAGACGTACGGAAAAGTCTCGCCAAGGGCAGCGAAAGCCAAGGCGGCGACAGAGACTAGCCACAGCTCGGCATCCAAGAAGTCGCGAGTCGCTGAGGCACAGGATGCCGGCAAGAACGTCAACAAGGAGGAAGCGTCCAAGAATGCGACAGACACTCAGAGCACACCGCCGCCAGAGAAGGCAGCTGCAATGGATTCTATCCCAGTTGCAGAAGAAGGCGCTGAGAACCCGGAGAAGAAGCCGGAGGAGACAAAAGAAAGCAACATAGAAAAGGACAAAAAGGAGAAGGAAGAGAAAAAGGAGAAAAAGGAGAAACAGGAAAAAAAGGAGAAGAAGGACAAGAAGGACAAAAAGGAAAAGAAAGAAAAGAAGGAAAAGAAAGAAAAGAAAGAAAAGAAAGCAAAACGCGACAAGAAAGACAAAAAGGAAGGAGACAAGAGTGGCAAAAGGAAAGGGAACAAGGAAGAGAGCCTCCAAGCAGGAAAGGCAAAGACGGCAAACAAGAAGGGAAAACCGCTGGCGGTCAGCCCCAAGAAGAAGCCTTTCGCAGCGCGGCAGGCTCAGAAGATGAGCCCTTCGAGCAAGGCAGATGAAGGGCGTGGCCGTGGGCGTGGGAAGGGCCGCGGCCGAGGCCGAAGTCGAGCGACAGGCCAAGCAGAGGACGTGGAGTAGATGATGGCCTCTGGCTTGGTTTCCGTCTTCGACTCGCCAGCCCGAGCTCTTCAGCACCGCCGCCGATGATCCATGCTGAGAGTTTTGATCATAGCCTAGCTTAGACTTTTGAAACAACAGGGATGCGATTGAAACAGTTTGAGCTGCCGCGGCGCCGCGCGGGACCAGTTGGAATAAGCCCTCAGCTCTTAGATTTTAATCTAAGTTTGAATGAGTTTGGAAAACCAACTCGCTTCTATTTTCCTTTGTTGAATAGCTCATGAATGACTCATGACTCATGAACATGTGGCTCCACCAGCAGCCGGCTTTGTTTTGATTGCTTTCGCTGTGATGTATTCACCGAGAATCTCCACTTTGATACAGTAGGCAAAAACCGTAGCAATGGCAATGGCAATGGTGTATCAACTTTACATCATGACGTAATTGAATCCAAACTAGGCATGAATTGAGCCTTTCTGCTGTCGTACCTGCCATGGAGCAGCCGTTCGACTCACCCCAGTCTCCGCCTCACAAAAAGGCGCGCGCGCTCCGGAAGGAAAACTCAGCCGACGCATCATTGATCCTGTCGGCTTCCAGCCGGGTTACTGAGGCATTCAATGTTGTTGAAGGCACGCTGCTGCCAACTCTGGCCAGGGAGAACCTGCAAGGCTTCAAAGCCGTGTTGCCGCGAAATCATCCGTTGGCCCTAGGCTTTGTTGGTGGAGAGCAAACCCGAGCAATGGATGATTTGGAGTTGACCTGGGGGTCTTGTTGCTCTGGCAGCGAGGGCGTCCACTATGTAGTGGAAGCATGTGCCCAGGCCATGGAAGAGACAGGTTTGCCAGTCACTTTCCAGCACGCGTTCTCATGTGAAAGCAACAAGGCCAAACGATCCTGGATTGCTGATGTCTTGTGCAAGGGACAAGTGTTCAACTCTGACATGCACGAAACCTTTGCTACTCATGCAGAAGTTGGCTGCATCTTTGAAGATATCAAGGATATGGGCAGTGAAATGAGCAAGTGCAGCCTACATGGAAAGGAGTGCCCAGTTCCTTCGGTTGATTGCTTGTTTATAGGAACGAGCTGCAAGGACTTGTCCAGAGCCAACAGCTCCGTAGACAAAAGCAAACTGGTTTTGTCGCAGGAAAGCAGCAGAGGAGCCTCTGCGCAAACCTTTCGAGGCATGCTCAGTTATTGCCAGGGTCACAGACCGACGTTGGTTTTGTTTGAAAACGTGGACGCAATAGATGACAAAGTTTCCAGCAACACTGAAACAAACCTTTCACTGCTCATGAACGCCATGAAGGAACTGGGCTATGAGGGCCAAAAGATCATGACTGATGGCCAGGAATTTGGGCTTCCTTGCCGACGTCGAAGGCTCTATGTGATGTTCATCGACAAAGAAAGCAGCAAGGTAGACACACAAACCAAAACCTTGAGCCAGATCTTTTCAACTTTGCGGACTTTGGTGACTTCTTGCATGCGGTCGCCGCCTTGTTCCAAGGAGTGCTTGCTGAGCCCGTCAGAACCAGATCACTTGGAACTCTTGGAGAAAGCTTTGGGGGAGCACCAGAAAAGCGCGCAAAAGGCTGCCGAGAAGAAAGCACCTCCACAAACATGGCTTGACAGACACATGGCCTATGCAGATGATTTGGGTTATCGGTGGGGGTCTGCCGTGGATGAGGAGCTGGCAGGCAATAAATGGTACCAAACTTTGTCCAAGCGGGAGGCAGATGCCTTGGTTTTGTCTAGGGTTGCCGATCCAACGTGTGAATTCCGCAATGTGAGCCAGAGCGTGGGCCGTATCAACTCAGTTAGCCAGATTGACAACAAAGGAAAAGAGGTCGCGCCGACCATGTTGCCTGGACAATTGATGTGGGTTGAGTCCCAACAGCGCATACTCACAGGCTACGAGGCGTTGATCTACCAAGGTTTCCCTATCTTATTATATCTGGCAAAGGCTCGAAGTTTGCCACCCGCTTGCAATTCGCAAAGCTTTCTGACTGACATCGCGGGCAATGCGATGGCATTTCCTGTGGTTCTGGCCATCTTCCAAGCCACGTTGGCCTCTGTGCCCTGGTTGCCTGCGCATGACAGTGAAGATGAGGATGATAATGATGAGAATCAGGAGGAAGACGCGGCTGATGTTGAGACAGCTTTGGCGGCCTTGGCCCGTTTGCAGAGATAGGCCTCTGGCCGGGTTTTGCACCAAGGTCTCACCCCAAGATTTGCGGCCGCTATACAAGAAAAAGTTGGGAACTTGCTTGCGGGTGGCCCTGTGTGATGTTGGGGACTGGAAAGAAGTTGGGTGGATGGTTGAAAGTTTTTTGTTTTTTCAAGGCTGGGTTTTTGACGTGTGATTGCCGCGTGTTGACTGACGTGTGATTGCCGCGTGTTGACTAAATACTAAAGACTAAAGTCATATGATTCATATGATTGAGATCTGTAGACACAACAACATCCAACAATCCGTTGAAGTGCGAATAGTTCCTGTTGTTATTGTGGGCAGTTGTTAGAAAATGATCGCACTTTTTGAATGATAACAGAAAGTAAAACATGCAACAATACCAGATTTATGCATGCCTTGCGAATGAACAAAACAGCGTCACCACAGAAAGAACGCACATTTTTTGATGCGGAAAAATGAAAATTGTTTGTTTCAGATAACACAGCCGAACAATTTTCAAAACAAAACCAAATCTTCACATTCTAAACGATCATGAAAACATTGAAACATTTTTCTGAATATTTTTTGAAATTTTGAACAAGTTTAAAACATCTTAAAAACAATTTTCCGAAAAAAACAAACAATATCAAAACAATTTTAAAACAATTTTAAAACAATTTCATTTTATTTTCAAACAATTTTAAAACCAATCAAAACAATTTTAGAACAATTTTAGAACAATTTTAAAACAATATTTATTTTTCCCTTTTATTTTAAAACAATCTCCGAACAATTATGGAAATTTAAAACAATTTTAAAACAATTTTAGAAACAATTTTTAATAATTCAAACAATTTTGGACATTCCCTGGGGGCTCCGGAACCTCAGCATTTCTAAAAACACCTAAATTAATTGTTTTTGGAATTCATTCTTGTCAAACCATTCACTTTCGCTTTTGAGACACATCTGTTTTATCGTTTTCTACATTTATCGACATTGTGTGTGCAAAAAACTATGAGTAAGTGTAACTTGATAAAACACAGCCAGGCTATGTCAGAATCTGAAATGGCAGCTGGGATCTAACCACAATTCACAGCTCCGATGAATCCACGCCTGGCAGCTGGCCAGCTTTGGCCCAAGGCGCGGCGCACCGCACGCCTGGCAACATCACCATAGATCTAGATGGTGAGTGGGGAAATATCCATGAAATATCCCTGAATGACATCAGGTTTGTGAGTCAGGATGAAAAAAATGCAGGAATTGTTGATGGATACATCAACTATCCAGGTTTGGAGGCAGCCGTTCTCTGCCAAACTTCGTTTCTCAGCTGTGCGACAATCAACAATGGACATATGGCACCTATGGGTCAGAATTATATGATATGATCTCAAAAAAAAGGATTCTTCCACAGTTCCACATTTTCCCAACAAAAGTGGATCTATGTGGAGATCACCCCATCTGATGTCGTCAGACATATTTAGCCATCGTGGATCCGCTGCTGGAACCTCTGATGGATGCTGCGTGGTTGGATCTTTGCCACCCTGCTCCTTGGCGCGGCGCGTGGCGTGGCGGAGGTCACGGTTGGTAAAATGAGATCCGAACAAGCCCATGGCTTTTTTCACCAAAAAAAATCTGAAAAAAACACGAAAAAATGTGGATGTTCACCATTTACAAAGATCTTCTTTGTGATGTCCACTGTCCACTGAAAATCTTTGTGGGGTCAGGAACCACTTTCACCATGGCCGTTACATGCCGTATTTCCCGATCAAGGGATGATCATCCCGGTGAGTAGAGGTTTCTAGACCCTGGTTCTTTCCAAAAAAACCATGGACCTTAGGACCTTGGCACAGGTTTTTTTCCAGGGTTTGTGGATTCTGGAGCCCCAAATCCAATGGTTGATCAAAACATATCCCCCTAGCAGGGCTACCATGGATTTTCATGGCGAAATCCCGACCAATGTTTGATGGTTCAATCAGTTGAATCCCCACCAATTGGTGAAATCCTTCATCAATGGGAACCAAATAACCAACCCAAATCGTCTTGCTTACCTATCCCCGTTACATATCATTACATCCCATATTTTCCTCGGACGCGTCCCCAGTAAATTGCAAGCATGTTCCCCTTAAACCTCAGGTTTATGAGAAGTTCCCTTGTGCTCAAGGTGCTGTCGGTGATGAAATTGGGACGCGGAATGTTGCTCCAGCTAAGATGGGGATTGAACGAGGAATAGCAGGGATATTAAGGTAATCATACATATAAAAAAATAACATATGACTGATATTCATATTGGTGAATTGTATATTATATAGTTTGATACACATGTATGTAATCATGTATATATATATACATATATATACATATATATATACACATTGTGTATAAACAAATAATGTGATATTATTATTTTTTGTGCGTGTGTCTGACGGAGTATAATCCTGAAATGGCAATTTGAATAGGGAACGCGATGATAAGTCACTGCATGTAATGGGGTTTTACCAACATTTTCAGACCCACCGATATAAACATGATAAGACACTTTGATACGTCGTAGGATGGTTCCATGCCCATTTACTTCAGTTGCTCATGGTTCGTAGGATTATATATATATATACATACCCTCTGGTAAATTAACATAGACCCTGAAAATGACCAATTTATAGTGGAAACTAGTCTTCCAAACCCTATCTACCAGGGTCTATGTTAATTTACCAGAGGGTATCAGTTGCATCTTGTGTTTCGGCCAACCCTCGGAAAGGAAAATCCTTGGTGCCAGGCAGCGGGGAAGTTGTTGGGACACCTAGCCTAGAGCCGTAGGCCCTTGGGGCCGGGTGCCTACCATCAACTGAGCTCGTGATTAGGGGTTTATCACAAAGCCGATTGTTTCATTTTTCTGTTTTTAAAAACCCCGGCCATAATGGGGATTATATGTATATATATATACTTTCATAGGGAAAATTTGGTGTAGAACGAATCAGCATAATGATGAATGATCACTGAAATTCGGGGGTTTAGTCACCAAAAAATGCGGGCTGCAAGGATCATGTGTCACCCCAAGCTTTTCTTTAAGGGTACCTTTTGGCGTTTCAAAAACATCGTTTTTGGGACGGAGAAAGAAAACTCAATCACCTCCCAGCTACTGAGATGGATTTTTACATGAGTGGCCCATGGGTAAAGATCATCACGACAACAGACATCAAAAATCCATCAAAAACAGGTCGTCATTGCATGACTGCTGCGTTTGGTCGTGGTGACTCTGTGCATGGCGGTGACATGGACACAGTTTCATCATGGCCCCTGATCAGCGACACCGCTCTGAGGCAGCTTGGTCCCTTGCCGCCCGCCGGCTTCTGGGAGGCTAAACGTCTGAAGGTAATCACCAAAAAGGTAGAAAAGTGGTGTGTAACTCTTTTAGTTGGATCGCTTTTCTATATTTTATGGGTGTTACTGGAATGAACGAATACCAGATCCTGCTAAAACTATGTGAAAGTTTTATTTTAGGTAGCCAAGGATGCGATTTGCCATTGGATGCTTTGAGATAGGTTAGCCTTAGTGGCCTTAGTGCTTAGAACCGCATCATTGGTAGCTCCAGCGCCAGTAAACTAATCATGCTGTTCACAAGCATCATCAAGGATCAGTTATGATCAGTTAATCACCAAAAATCCAACATTGTTAGCCAAACTGATTATTGCTGATTGTCGATCAGTACTGCTGATTGTTGATAATGCTAAATAGTTGCTGAGTGTTAGCCAAATTGTTTGCCAAACTTACTAACAATTGGCAGTATATGAACTTATTCGCCAGTGGAGCTTTTCTGAATCGCTCGCTGTTGGAGATGATTGAGCGAAACATGTCAAAACTGCTTCAAATGTCACGTTCAGCATCATTTCATCAGTGCCCAGCCAGTTGACATGATGATGGTGATGGTGATGATGATGATTATTGTTATTGTTCGTAGCCGTAGTCGTAGCCGTCGTCATAGTCGTCGTAGTAGTAGTAGTACTACTATGTACTACTATTATTATTGCCACTATTTTTATTTCTTCTTACTATTATTGAATTGTCAAATTGTTGCTGGAATTATGAAAGTGATCTTTCAAACTGCCATCTGACCATCTGCCAGACTCGCATGATCATCAAGAAGAGTCGCTTCATAGCGCGCCTGGGTGCCTGTAGCACCTTGGAGGAAGCCAAAGATTTCAGGCGCGGTATAGCCTTGGAGGGGCTTCAAACGCCTTAGACCTGGCGCAGATAGGGGTAATAACCAATGGTATAACCAATGGTATTAGCACATTTCCACGTTTTTTTTTGGTACATGGATCAACAGACTTTAGGGGATTGAAATTTACCCAGGAATTATGGGGATCCGAGAAGTACAGGGATGCCACCCGGTGTGTCGAGGAGGCCGAGTTTCACCCAACAAGTAGCCATGTTATCATCATGGAATCATCATCAACATTGGAATTCTTGTTAATGTTACCAAGGTTATTATAGGTTAATGTTAATATCATCAACATATCTCAAGATTCTCATTGGAATTTTTGATTTACCAAGAAAGGCCAGGCCATTTTACGAACATTATCATTGGATGGGGATGTTTCACCATCTTCCCATTATCATCAACATTTACCAACAAAGAAGGTCATTTTAGGAACTATCTTAGCAAGTTCAACAGCATCCAACAGCCGTTGGAGATATGAAGATCATCCCATGAACGCTCTCCAGCTGCACCAGGGCCATGGTGTGTGATCCGAAAGCCAACCACAACTGCTGTGCGGCGAGAAGTCGAGGTGGGATGCCATTGGACTGCAGGAGGGGTAGGTCAGTAGGTCACATTTTTCGTGTTTTTTCGTCGCGGCGAAGATGTCATGCTATGATCATGTGGTGATGCTGTCTTGTGAGTTGGTCATGCGTTTGAACTCAATTTCTTGGTGTATCTCTGGGCTCAAGCTGCTTCGAGTTTCTGACGTGATTTCTATTGATCAAATCCGATTAAATAAAGCACCAGCAATGGCTCCTATGAAAGCGATGAAGGCCAAAGCTACCATGAAGGCGATGAAGAGTGCGAAATTGATGTCCAAGGGTGCCCTCGCCACGGAGTTGGCGGATGCTGCCGGATTGAAGAAGGGTGAACTCTCAAAGGTGTTGGACGCACTGGCTGAGATTGGCAGCAGGGAGGTGAAGAAGAACGGCAAGTTTACGCTTCCAGGCCTTTGCATGATCAAGACCCGCAAGAAGAAGGCAACGAAAGGCGGCAAGAGGATGATGTTCGGCAAGGAAGTGAAGGTCAAGCCGCAGCCTGCAAAGACTGTGGTGAAGGCTTTTCCAGTGGCAGCTTTGAAGCAGCAAATTTGAAGCGGCAGTCTACCACTGGTGGCACCTTGGGAACAAGGGCCAATGCACCAGATTTTGGAGACTGAGCATTGTACATTTTGTGTCTATTAAAATTGGAATGCCTGTTTCGATGCGTTCAGCCACGCTGAGCTTGCAAGTTGCCAGTGTGGACTTTGAATATTCCGCGTCATCATGGCATCAGGAAAGAAGCGGATGGATGCAGTTGTTGGCACAACCACCATGGCATGAATTGGCATGAAACACCTACTTGAGCCATAGAAAATACCCCTATCACATGGCATTGTACTGGTTGGTAAATGGGCATCCCTGCTATGATAATATGATATTGTGTATATAATAGATAGTTATCCCGAGCAAACTAGTTTGTATGACCCCCTAAATTCACCTGTCGAGGGAGGTATTTTGACTGGCTCATTCATTCTTGCCAGCATAACTTGAGACGATCCCAAATCATAGGTAGCGCTCACGAAGCGCCGAAGCGCCCTTCAGCATCATAAAACAACAATAAAAACATCCCAAAAATAGTCCCATGATATTATATGATATGCCATTATATTGATATACATCCAAAAAACATCCCAATTGAAGATTTGCATATTTTTCTCCATATCTAATGATATCGCCATAATGACATCCCCAGTTGGTTTTTCGACATCTCCCGATCCAATGGTAGGTGGAGAACTAGGCAGCTCGGACGATGGGGAGCCCGCCGGCACGGCAGGCGTGGTGGATTTGGGACACCAAGAGAAATGGTGGAGAAAAAACATGATTTAACCATGAAACATGGTGATTTCATGGGATATTCATGGAGATTTTTTTCATGGGATATAGCACATATATGCACTAATATATGCACTAATATATGTATGAGATTTATGTATATCCACCAACGAAATGGCAATTTCCATCGGGAAAATGATGATTTTCTGAACTCGTTTTTTTTAGCCTTCTGTTTCAGTTGCTCAAAATGGCCCAAATCATCACATCTGGGTTTTTCAGGATTCCAAATGAGTTTGATGGCCTGGAATTTCGTAGAATCCATCAATTCCTTCTGGTTTATGGTTGGATTTTAGTGATACATGTGCAGGTGAAAAAATCATTGCGGTTGATGATTGATGTAATGGTATGATACCCTCTGGTAAACGTTTACATAACTATGGAAAATCACCATTTTTAATGGGAAAATCCACTATTTCGACTGGGCCATTTTCAATAGCTTTTTGTATGTTTACCAGAGGGTAACATTGTTCGTACTAGTACACTACATGAATCTAACATGCAATCAGGAAAGGCACAGCGGCTTGATCATTCGCAAAAAAAATAGCCTTCACGAACATATGGATAATCACTGGTTGGTGGTTTGGAACATGGCTTTTATTTTCCACAATATATGGGATGTCATCCTTCCCATTGAAGAACTCATATTTTTCAAGATGGTTATTGCGCCACCAAGCAGATCATGATGATCCATGGATGTGGGTCGAAATCCCAAAGCCGTGATTCACAATGGCCAATGGCTGGCATCGTTGTGCCACATTTTTGGTGGGATCAGAGAATGGACTCATGCCACATGCGATGCCAATGATTCGGAAGCCAGGGATGCCAATGCGAGCAGTTCTCGAGGGTTCTCACCTCTTTGGTGCGATCGTGGTGGTTACGAGGTGCCAAAAATCCCCAGAAAGGTAATGCAACTCCGGTGATTGATCATGGGACATTTTCATGTCTTCCGAAATTTCAACCTGAAAAGCCAAAATCATCCAACATTAATGATATTAATGGGAAGACGATCGGCTCTTGTTGGACATGAACATCATGTTGGGAATTCCATGCTGGATTTCCGAGGGGACGTACATCATCGGCAACAGGAGAAACGGTCCCACCATCCGTGTTACTTCTGGGTGCAATCCAAGTGAACTAAGTGGGAGTCATGTGATATCAGTTATATCCCAACAGTTAAGGGGGTCAGTACCATAGTTCTCCATAGTTATGCCATAGTTTATACCATATTTTATGCCATAGTTTATACCTTTAATTATTCCATAGTTTGTACCATAATTGATGTATATATATATATATAGCTACTATATATTATTATATTATATTATACATAGTATTTATAGTATATTATATAGATAGATAGATAAATAGATAGATAGATAGATATAATTATGATATAGTTATTTCAAAGTCATACCATAGTTATACCCATTTTTGGCCACCCTAAATTCGGTTCCCGGATCCAGATCTTGGCTTAAAACGCAACTGGCCAGGTATTTTGGTGGAATCAAGCTGGGAACTGGCGGGCTTGTCACTCGGTTGAGTGAAAAACTATGGGTGTAACCAGCAAAAAGATTGAAAAAGATAGGAATTTCAGATATTCAAGGGAAAAACTACAGGAAACCATAGATTTTCCCATTGAATATGAGGCTTTCTTATAAAATTTCCTTTAAACCAATCCATTGACATATGGGCACATGATTTCCTATGGGTAAATGAATTTACTAATTATGGGTTCACTATGGATACATTATTTCAACTACGGTAAGCCGTAACCTATCGTCCTATCTTTTTGATTCCCCCAAAAGCAACCAAAAGTGGGTATAGGTCACCCCAAATAGTAACCACTATGGGCATAGAAAACCTATTTAGCAGGATGTTACATGTCTATATTTGAATCGCTTCGCGACGAGGACCGCCCGCACCCCAATTAGATGTGCAGATCAGGGACGACATGTCGAAGTTGAGGAGTATGGTAGTTGGAGATGCGGAGCGAAGAAGACGGGCCTACTTGGCCCAACCAAAGCCGACTGGGTCAAACTTGGCTGCCCTTGGCCTTAAGTTGGGCCGAACACTAGCCGACTTGGGCCCAACTTGGGCCTAACTTGCGCCGAACTCGGCCCACTTGGCTCCAACTTGTCAGCCCAACTGAGGAAAGAATGGGACATTTCCTTCGGAGTTGGAAACTTTTTCGGGTTTTGGAGGGGGAGACATGGGGTTTGTCGTGGGACCAGATCCAGTTTTGAATTCTAGATGTCGTAGCTAAGCTAGATGCAAGATTTGAGGATGCAAGGTGTGAGAATGTAAGCTGTGAGGATGCAGTGCGTGCAGAAGGTAAGATGCTACATGGAAGATAGGATGCTGCAAGATGTGCAAATGTAGGAGCGGTACGCGCACCATATGCAGATGCAACATGGAAAATCAACAGATGGGTACACGCTTACAACAAAGGCGCGTGCCCCCTTCACGAAATCCAAGAATGCATCATGCAAACACTGAGGCTCCCCGTCGAGGAACGGGTGCAACTCCTGTTGGAACTCGGCGTATACTCCTTCCGCAAGCCAGCAGACGAGGGTGAGGAGGCAATGGAGGTGGTGGAGATGGCGGAGGAGGATGATGGCTTCGAGGAGGTTGACTTTGGCGGCGGGTCTTCCTCCGAAGAGGAAGCATTGCCCCGGGACCCCGCGTGGCAGCCGCTGAAGCGACACAGGTGCCGCCGTAAGGAGGCGCCCCAGCAGTTCCTTCCGGCGACTCACTGGGCAGTGGTCCCCACCCCCGTCGAGGACTTAGTTGCTCCGTGTCTTGTTAACACATAATAATCCCGGCAAGAGATTCCAAACAATGGTGCAAGCAACATGACGAAGAGAGGCTAAGTTAGATTTTGCGAGGATCTCTGTACGTGTGCAAGATCTCCCCGACAGGTTCTCTGTAGAAGCTGCTGTGCAAGATCCCTTTGTAAAGCCATCTGTACAAGGTGTTTGCAAGAGATTCACACGCAAGCTCACTGTATAAGATCTCTGTTCAAGCTACCTGCACAAGCTCTCTAAACGAGACCTCCTGGCAAGATATTTGTAAGAGACCCCTTCGCAGGACCTCTGTAGAAGATCTTTGGAAGAGGTCTCTTGGCAAGATCTCTCTTTGAGATCTCTGCGGGCACTCTCTAAAATTCAAGACAAAGCTGCCTTGGCAGGATCTATGCGGCAGATCTCTGTGCAAGGGTGCCCTGGCAAGATCTCTGTGCAAGATCCCTGTAGGGGCTCTCTTGGCCAGATCTCTGTAAGAGACGCCTTGGCAAGATCTCTGAAACAGATCTCTATAAGAAGTCTTTGTACAAGATCTCTAAAAGAGGTCCCCCTGAGAAGCTTTCTGTATAAGTGCCCTGCAAGAGGTCTCTTGGCAACATGTCTTTATGAGATTTGTCCGCAAGCTCTCGATAAGAGGTATTTTGGCCTCTTGGGTAGATTTCAACAGATCTCTAGGCAAGGTCTTTGTAGAAGATTTCCATCAGATATCTCTTAGCCCTCTGTATAAGAACCCCCAAGGTGGTCCCTTGGCAAGATAAGTTTAAGAGATCCCTGCGCACGCCCTCTATAAAGGACATTTGGGCAAGATTTGTGTACGAGCTCATATAAGAGGTCTCTTGGCAGAATCTGTTTAAGGTTGCTCTGCACAAGCTCTTTGTAAGAGCTCTCTTGGCAAGATCTCTGAAGGAGACCTCTTGGCAAGATCTTTGTACAAGCTCCCTAAAAGAGGTCCCTTCACAAGATTTGCTCAAGAGATCTCTGCACAAGCTCTTTAGAAGAACTTTCGTGGCAAGACCCTTGTAAGAGACCTCCGGGGAGGATCTCAGCACAAGCTAATATAAGAGGCCCCTTGGCAACATCTTTTGGTGCACAAGCTCTTTGTACTGGCTCTTTTGGCAAGGTCTCTGCGCGAGCTCTCCAGAAAAGACCTCCTTGCCAACATCTCATGCAAGATATCCTTGATTATCAAAAATTGAGCACCGCCACGATTGAGCATGATCGGACACGTCCAAAGTGCCGAAGGGGTCGCGCGAGCGATTTCAAAATTTTCACCGCACCACAGCGAGGGCTATCTGACAGGCTCAAAGTGCCGAGAGGGTTGCGCGACCAATCTGAAAATTCGCACCGTGCAACAGCAAGTGGGTGATCTGGCAGCTCGAAACCGATGATAGGGGTGTGCATTGGCATGTGTGATCCCAAAAATCGCGCCGCACCACAGCGAGAGCAATATCATTATTCGATATGGCAGGCCCAGGGTGCTGAAAGGGCAGCACGAGGGATCGCAAAATTCGCACCAAGCCACAGCGAGAACGATGTGACCCGCGCGAAGTGACAAGAGAGTTGCGCACGCGATCTGAAAACTCACGCCAGGCTGCAACGAGAGCGACCCGACGCGCCCAAAGTCACGAGAGGATTGCAAGAACACGTGTTAGATTTTCGCGAAATATTAGAACATTAGAACATGCGAAAAGCAATGGTTTGCCTCGGTTTCAGGTGCTTTTTTGTCGAGTTCTCTCAGCTGCCACGGAAAGATGAGCTCGAAACATGCAAAGTGCTGCGCTTCCCGCGCGGAAAAGCTGTTGTGTCCCTAATCGCAACCGACGACAGTTTCAGAGAACGAGGCTGCTGACCCTTTCAAATAGATAGTGTCTGGATGAGAAGGAAGGATACGCTTTTACTCTTGATGATGTTGAGGATTGTGAGGTCAAGGGGGAGGAAGATGATGATGTTGAGAATGATGATGTTGAGGAGGAGGACCGATCCCAAGACGGGGACCCACACCTTGTACGAGCCAGCGCAGTCGAAATGCAATTGCACATGTCACAATAGCCATGTCATGCCCGGGGGCCCCACTTTGTGCGAGCCTACGCAAGCGAAATGCACATGGACATGTCACAAGGCCCATGCTTTGCGAGAGTTTACAGGTAAAATGCCGGCGACCAGCTGGAGCATCCTGATCAAGCACCGGCCTTTACACTTACCGTAAGAACCCCTCAGTGTGGACATTCTGTTTGGAGAATTTTGCGCGAGAATTTGCAGGTAGATGATGACCGGGGACCACACTTTGTGCAAGCCTGCGAGTCGAAATGCACTTGGCCGCTTCCCAAAAGCCATTTTGTTCGAGAATTTAGAGGTAAATTGCCGCAGGCTAAGACCGGGGACTTTGTGCGAGCCTGCGAAGGCGAAATGCACATGGACATGTCACAAGACCCACTTTATGCGAGAATTTTAAGGTAAAATGCAACACCCTTACAAGGGGATCTTGTTTACAGAGATCTCATCACTGAGGCTTTGTAGAATCTACGGTGCATTTTTCCGTCATGTCTTTTGCTGTTTGGCTGCTCTTGCCGGGATAGTCTTTTGCAAGCCCCCTCTTCTGTCAGGACGGCTCCATCACTCTCCTGGGCGATGGGACTGGGACAGCGACGAGCTCAGGTACTGCTTTGATCCCGAGCTCCTCAACCTGCTGCGGACCACGCCTGATGGGCGCGTGTGCCCGTACATGAAGTTTGCGGCGGGGGAGGGAGAGAACTCAAGGGGGGCCGATGGAAGAAAAATGTTCTCTTTTGACTTTTGAAAAAGTAAAAACGCCGAAGTTTTGTTGGGCACGTTGCCGCCGCGTGTTGTGTGAAGCTCCGCGTGCATAATCCATATTTGTAGCTAACAAAATTTTGGGATATGGTGCTATAGGGATAGGGGCGGGCCCGGACCACCAGGAGTTGAAGAAAGCTGGGCAAGCCTCGTGAAGATCCGTGCCGAACCCCGGCAGCTCTGCACCACCCCATGCTCATAGTCCCAACTCCGAACTTGAGAGCCGCCACCTGCATTCGCACGGGGCAAGCGGCCGCGCGTCTCTGGGATGAACACACACACCCACCCGGGCAGCCATGCTACGCACATGAAGGTCCAAATTAAGTCCAGCATGGCTGAACTTGGAGCCGTTTGATGGCAACAAGTTGGACCCAACATGGACGCACCATTTGGAACATCGTTGATTCCAAAAAACGTGGAAAATACCGGTGAAAACATAGTTTTTGACGATGTCGTATTGGGCCGGCAATGTCCCCGTGTTGCGCCCATGTGGGGCTCAACTTGGGCCGGAGTTGCTCCCAAACGGGTCCAGCTTCTGGCCAAGTTGCGCCATGTTGGACCTCAAGTTGGGGCCAATTGGAGCCAAGTGGGCCCAAGTTGGGCTCAAGCTTGGCCTTGTTGGCCAAAGTTGAGCCCATGTTGCGGTGGCGTCGGATCGAAGCAGTGAATTTGGACGATATTGCGCCGATACGAAAAACACGCAAATTACCACAGCAGGGGAACCTCTTTTTGGCGACCTGTCCCGGGGGAACATGACCCCCCCAGCTGAAGCTGCATCACTGAATGGTTGGTTCACTCGATGACACTGGCCGCTAGACTATCACGCCTTGGCACCTTCGGTGCGGGCAGATTTTCTATGTGGGATTGCTGTTTGTATATGTATATATATATATACATGGTTACATATACATATTTGCATTTATTTACAAATATTTACCTTTATTTACACATGTTTTCATTTTTACATATTAACACTTATTTACATATATTTACATATGTTTACGTTTGTTTACATATATGTACATGTGATTACATATATTTACAGATATGTACTTACATATATATATATATTTATACATGGTAGCATACTAGATCTTGGTATATGCCCAAGAAATTCGGAACAATCCAAAAATGGACTGGGACTTGTTATGCAAACAGATTGGTTGCAGAGAGGGCCATTTGATCTAGTTTGGTCTGAAATCCCGGTACTAGACTTGGTTGGAACCCCGTTTTTTTCACAGAAAAGGTTCTTATGCGATGTTCACCCAACCAACCATTGTTGAATAGACGCAGTACACATTACAATGCGTCTTTTCAGTGGCTGTAAATGCAAATCGAAGAAGGATGATGAAGGGTTGTTTGTGCGTTGAGGATTTTTGGCTTCAAATTCAACGGATCCGGGGAGATCTTCGAATATTGGTCCAATTTGTTGCAGGGGTTGATGCTGGATTGATGATTGGAAATCCATGGAAATCTTATATTGGTGATGTACCAAGTATTTTCAACGAAATTGAGGGATCCCCTGTTCTATTTCTATTCCAATCTCTGACACCTCCAGGGGCACTTGATTTCGCAACCTGGCAGTCGGACAGAACATGACAAAATGTTCGTTGAAATATACAAGAGTGCTCCAAAGTTTTTTTAAGGCACATGATATCCACTTTTGGGGGCACATTGGTATTAGTTACCTTGGTTTACAATTCCTATTAGTAGTGCTCATAACTATATGATGTGATTGCCAGACGCCATAGCCACTAAAGCCTCAGCAAAGTGTGCGACTTTGGCATGAAAATACGTATAATTTCCTTGAACTATAGATCTACTTACCATAAGGGAAAATATGATATCTCTTAACTATATCACAGTTTCCATAAACCCAACAGTTTTGACTATTATAACAGATAAAACTATTATAGCTATTATAACTATTCTAATTGTTGATATCTACTTATATCCCCAATTGGATATATATATATATATATTCAGAATTATATAGCTTTATTAACTATCATAAACATTGAGATAGTTCTGATCTCCCCAAGATATCTCCAAGTCGTCCGTGAACTTCGCCGAGGTCCGAGCCTACTCCGCACTGACCCGGGCAGTCTTGGAGGAGGCCCAGCTGGAGGCGAGTTGGCGGAACCACCATGAGGATACTGTGGATGGAAGAAATCCGATAAACCACCAATTTGGGATGGTTAAACCAATATCTATGGGATTTATCAACAATTTAAATCCTGTGGATGGAAGAAAAACCTATAAATAATGGGATGTTTACCACCAACTGGTGATTCGGATTTCGCTGGCCCATCCACAGTAGGACTATGATTTAAGTTCCAGTTGTAGTAACCTGATTTTTGAAGATGCTGTTTTTTGTTTTGGAAAACTACGCATTGGCTAATGCACCATGGGGAATCTACTCAGGATATATATATATATACATACATACATACATAATTATATATATACATATGTATATATATATATGTATATATATATGTATATATATATATATGTATATATATATATATGTATATGTATATATATATGTATATATGTATATATATATGTATATATATATGTATATATATATGTATATATATTTATATGTATATATATACATATATATATTTTATTCATTGATTCATTCATTCATTCATTCATTCATTCATTCATTCATTCATTTATTTATTTATTTATTGTTGTGGCTCCCTTAGGCAAATCCAACTATTGGTGTTCGATCAATCCCAAAAGTGTATACACGGGGATATTCGCTAGCCACAAAGAAGATGTCTTCACTATATGAAGCAACCATTGAGAAACAAAATAGGATATAGGATAGATGACTTGTGATGGAAAAATCGTTGGGGCAAAATGCGTGACTTTGAAATGCTTCCAATAGTGGACGAAGTCCAACTGATTTTGTTTTGTTTATCATGAACATCTCTTTTGTTGGATCTCAGACGTATGGTTCCGTCCACTTCTGCTGGCTAATATCCGCATTGTCCACTAGTATTGGTGGCTGACAATGCGATTTGCGTGGTAATCCGCAATGTATTATTGCCATTTGCTAATTGACATCCCCATTGTGTCTTGCTGCTTCAGCGTCTTTGAATTCCCATTTTTTGATGGTGACCCAGCCCTCCCACGTTTTGTTGGTCAGATTCCCGGTTTTTAATGGATTAATATTCCTCCTTTGCTGATGATATCCCAAGATTTTGGGGTCACATCCAAATTTTTGCCAGTTTAGATTCCTACTTAAGATCCACTCTTCTGGGGGTTGTTGTTGGATATGTATAGATATGTCTAATGCAAACACATTGCTGTGGGTTTTGGAATTAAGAACATGTATACATCATACATATATATAAAATATAAATATATATATAATATAATATAAATATACATACATATATATATATATATCCCCAGATTTGTGGCCCAAAACCATGAAATTTCCCCTGTTTTGTTACTTGAAGTCGGACACCTTTAAGTCAGGAGATGGTGGAAGGTTTGACACTCCGTGTCCGCCGTGTACCGGCAGCCCAGGTGCTAAGAAGGGACATGCTGAGGTCGATGTACGACGTAGAACACAATAAAGAACCAATGATGGTGGCCAAAATCCCAAATTGGGTGATTTGATTTGGTGAAATGTTGTTGTTGTTGTCGTTTTTTTTTTCGAGAGAGAGAGAAACTTTCCAACCTTTTGCATGTTTTTTTTGTTTGTGTACGTCAAATCATGCATATTGACCAAAGACAAAGTGACAAGGGGTGCGTCCATCTTATCCAGAGAAGGTGCACCGACTCAGCCCAGGTATTTGTGAACTTGTGACCTGGTGTTCTGTTTTGCCTCTTAATTTTTGCTAATGGGAAGATGGTCCCCATCCAAAAGCCACATCTAGTTTAAACATCTTTAAACTAGATGTATGAACATCTATAACTGCACATCTACGACCCAAATTTACAACCTCTCCACACAGCACCGGTGCAATGAGTTCATGCATGTATTCAAAAGGCACACACACACGAACATATGATATACAATCTCATTTATATAGATATAATATCAAAAAACATTTTTCATATCATCCAGATACATCAGTAGATAAGTACATAGATTTCTGTATATATATATATGTATATACATATCATTACATAATATAGATGATTCTGAATCCGCCAAGCAGGTCTCCTCCCTCTACCGCTGCACTGGGCAGCTGGGAGACGTGCACTTCGCAGCCGATGGCACGGCAGAGGTGGGTTCGTTGCGGGGATCGGCGGCAGATGGGGCAGAACATATCGGGAAGAGCCTCCAAAACCCAGTTTTTTTCCATGAAATTTCATGGTTTTTCATGGCTTAAGAAATTTAAAGTTTCAAGTTCCCCAGTCTTTGATGGTGATAATTTTGGGATTTAATCCTCTATTTGGGGAAAACACACATATATATATATATATATATATAGTGACATGGCACAAACAAGAAGGGCTGAACATTTGCCAAGATAGGAATATAGAGTGATAGAACCCACAGGATCTGCAGGACATGGCAATTCCTGCAGGAATGGACCTGCAAACGACATTGAATGGTTTGACATGAGCGTTGGATTCTGATTGTGACCAGCAAAATAACTTCAGGATCTACCGTTTGGCAATAAAACCTGGCAAGGGAAAGTCTCCATTTGGAAAATCACCCAGAAACTCAATTCTAAGAGGGGTAGAGCTGGTGGAAACCCCAACCCCGCAGCTACAGTATTGTTGGTTAATTATCACATCACAACAATTATGATCTGTTGGTGAATATCTTCCAAACATCCATATGAATAAATCCATACAAATCCATGATTTCAATGATGTTTAGGGTAGTTCTATTGACTCATTCGCTGATCTCCATCGGTTCACACGGTGTTATAACCATCATCGGCGTCATGGCAGGCCGAACTCTGGGTGCCTCACAGGGACCTGAACGAAGTGCGGAAGGAGTTGATGGCCCTTGGATCACAGGTGGGGTCAACTGGATGGGGGTTCCATAGCCATGGGGATGGTGCCACCAGCTTGCTGGATGCCAACCTGGCCTGGTAATGGAAAAAACGATGGAAAATCACCGTGCTATTAATGGGTAAATCAACTATTTCGACTGGGCCATTTTCAATCGCAAACTGTGAATGTTTACCAGAGGGTATTTCATGGAGAATCCGATTGAATAAAATGGATGAGAACTGGACCACGACTTAGGACACCTCCATGTGAAAGATGACCATAGAATTTCCATCTGTTTTCTGAAGGATATCTACAATAATCTATAATAATCTATTATTAAGTGGATTTGGAATTCCATGTTAATCGATTGAAGATATATAAGTTACACCATGGATTTTCCAAAGTTGGGCCGAACAAAGAAGCCTTGATGCAGGACTTTGTGTTTCAGGTTTGTCTCCACTGATACACGGGCAAAGGGCTTTGTTTTCTTCTATCAACTGCATTTCTACCAGGAATGTGTGACATTTCTCAAGCTACGGGGTGCTTTGTTTGAACCTTGGATGGCCTTACCCTCTGGCAATTTAACATAGCTATGGAAAATCGCAATTTTTAATTGGTAAATCCACTACAAATGGCAATTTTCAATAGCTTTTTGTGTTAGTTTACCAGAGGGTACATCACTCAGAACCTGCAAAAATCTGTGAGGTCCGCCCAACATCTCCGAGCTTTGGCCTGGCACTGGCAGGTGGAGATTGAAGAGGGTGACCCAGGTGACCAAGATCATCTTGAGGCCGGGATCAACCAGGATCAACCACCCCTTCCAGCAAAGTCTGATTGAAAAACCTCCAAGAAACCAAAAAAAACAGAAGTTTCAGCCCGACTTTGGCGAAATCCACGTGAGATGCCAGCCCCTTCCCCAGCAGGATGCTGAAACGGAGGCACTGACTGCATCCGGGTGTCCTGGGGTTTGGTTCATGTCCATGTCACGTGGACATCAAGAGTCAAGATGGTCGTTCATCACGGATGATTCACGGATGAGAACAATGACTGGTTGCTGGTTTGGAACATGAATTTTATGACTTTCCATTCAGTTGGGAATGTCATCATCCCAACTGACTTTCAGTCCATCATTTTTCAGAGGGGTTGGTTGAAACCACCAACCAGATGATATCTTCAACTTACTGGTGCTTAGTAGGGAATGGATGGGACTGGGGGTTGCTGGGATGATTCTTGATAGTGATTATGGATTATTCTCGAAAATTCCCTACGTTTAGCACCAGTAAGTCAATGATCGCGTGCTGTTTAAGCAGGAATAGTTGATCCATTCCCTGCTAATCCACCAGTAATAATCCCATTCCCATCCCATTTAAGCAGGACAGCTTGTGAAACCCATCGCTAAGGAGTTGCTGGAAGATAGCGAGGAGTCCGAGGTTTTCCAGGCGGACGCAGCTGTTGAATCGGTCCTGGCTCGTTTCGCCGAGAAACGAAACGAAACGTTGGAGGTATCAGCTAGGTACCATCCATGGAATGGCACCAAAATAGATAGATAGATAGATAGATAGATAGATAGATAGATATGCAAAACACACAAAAAAAATCCCGGTGATTTACTCATTTCACTGTTGGCAGTGGCTGGGCGCATGGTTTCGAGCCCGTGATCATAGAGATCTATGTGCCATGAAGGTTGGATGACCATCCCCCGAAAACTAAATCATTGACCACATCTCTTGATATGGGCATATCTCAAAATTGGATAAAATTGGTAGGATACCAAGATACCCATGAAATGACAATGTTTAATGATGTTAAGCTGATGTTCAGCTGATGTTTAATGATAATTCACCAACATTTTTTTGGGGGGAGCGGAGGACGAAGCCTTAGAGCAGTGGAATGAGTTGCTGGCTGAGGAGCACATGGAGGCAAGGTGGCAAGGTGGCAAGGAGGACGAGGATGACGAGGATGTTGATGATGAAGATCACATGGTTCTTAAAATTATGTTCATTTTCTGGTTGGTGGTTTGGAACATGATGTTTTTTTTCCATATATTGGGAATAATAATCCCAACTGACGAAATCCATCATTTTTCAGAGGGGGTGAACTGACTTGGAAGTGAAAAAACAGAGACAAATGACAGTCATTCCTTCCAGTTGAAGAGTACAAGACATATCCAAAAATCCATACATCTTCTCTTGCATTGACACAATATTGTCGGAAAGCCAGCTGGCAATGCTTCGAAAGGAGTCATCGGTTCCCATTAGCTGCAACATCTCTTCTTCACCACGATTCATCGATGTTGCTTTCCTTGGATGTGCATGTTGTGCAGAAGGTCATGTGGGCAGGCATACACAGTGACTGGAGAGCGTGCAGGACGCCTTCAAACAACCGCGAGAAAGCAGGTAGATTGATGCTTAGAATCTTAGAAATTGATAGAAATTGGTTCCAGCAAGCTTGACTTGGAAACATTGGAAATGTGAAACATCAGATGGAAACGAGCATGGAAACGGTATGAAGACTCAATCATTCCTTGTGCCAACATGACCATCCATTCTGACCACGCACTGCCGTGGCTCAAGCTACGCATTTCGATGTCTAGCGGGAAAATAACAGCTGAGCGGTTGTGTTGCAACGTAAGTCTTTGGCTGCCAAGTTTTTCAGACTGGCAGCGGAGCTGCTAACGCTCCGGGGAACCTAACAATAGCAGAGCCCAAACGCTGCTGAAACCTTGCCGGTGCCGAGAAAGCCATGTCGGTGCTGGAGTGTCTTAAGTGGCACAATTTTGCTTCGAGTCAGCAGGGGATTCTGACTACGGACGGCAAATCTGGCGTCCCATGCTTTTCTGGACAGGTCACGAAGCTGGCCGAGTACCAGTTCAGGGTCCGAGTCCGTCAGTCCATGGAGAAAACCTTGACTGAGGACGATCTCCGGAAGAGGGGGCCGTTGGGGGTCAGATTGATCGATGGTTTGAAGGGTCCAGCTTTACAAGTTGCTCGAGGGTTGCCAATTGACAAGCTTTCTGAAGAAGGGGGTCCATCTTTCCTTTTGAAGAGTTTGCAATCTGCTTTCCAACCACGGGTGAAACAAGAAGCAAGGGATCTTTACCAAGTAGGAGCACAGAATGGAGGCATGTTGTCTAGGCAGAGCGGTGAAAGCATGGTGTCTTACGTCTTGCGCAGACGTACCTGGCATGACATGATGACAGGTTTGGATGCAGGTTTGACGCTGCCAGATGGAATTCTGGCAGAACAACTCCTGTCCAACTCAGGTTTGTCTTCGGATCACCAACTGCTTATCCGAACTGCTCTTCAAGGTGATTTGACATTCACAAAGGTGTCGGAAGAACTCATTGCCCAGCACAGTCGTCTACATGAGCGTGAGCACAAGGGCAAGGGCAACCACTTCCGACAATCTCTGTTCTCAAAAGGGGGCAAAAGTTTTGGCAAGAAGTCCGGATCTTGGAAGTCCTATCACGTGGAGGACGACGCTTCTGAAAGTTGGGAGAATGCATCACAAAGTCTTGGTGAATATGAAGACTATGACATGGGCAGTGCATACTACACCGCTGAAGAGGCCAGCGTGAATGAGGCGTACGAAGTTTCTGAGTATGACATGGCCTCTGACTCCTTCCAAGCTTTTGAGTCCTATGCGGCGATGGTTGAAGTTGGATTGGATGAGCAAGATCAGGAGTCGCTGGATTTGGCGGCAGAAGTGATTCAGTCTGAGTCTGAGGCGTACTTCATGAGGCAGAAGGCAATGTGCAGTGGTCACAAGGGCTTCTCAGGACAAGGACCACGCAATTTCCAAGTTCATGGCAGTTTGAGTTTGGAAGAGAAGAAGGCGAAGTTGCAAGCGGTGAAAAGCCGTACTATGTGCAAGAGATGCTGGCAGTATGGTCATTGGCAAGATGATCCTGTTTGCCCAAAAGGAGGTGGAAAGAAAGGAGCTGGCAAATCAAAGACCTTCTCATCGGCATCTACGACGGCGAGCACTCAGGGCAAGGGCAAGAACTTCAAAGGCCAGACAAAGCCTGGTGAGAAGAACCGCACGGTTTACTTCACCATCAATGAGTACGAGGGCCATGGTGCTGCCGATGGAACTTCCTATATGACTCAGAAGGAGAACTACCAGGCAGTGCCACCACCGAGCTCTTTGGATCCTCCTCAGCCTGCAGAGGAGACCGCTGATGCGGCACTGGACCGCCTGATTGCAGAGGCGGCCTTCCGCCAACACATGAGTGCTCCGGTCTTCTTCGACCCGGCTGAGATTGCAGATCAACCACATGTTCAGGAGCCACCACAGCCTCAGCGACATGACTCTGCTGAGCGGCATCGACATTTAGATCTTTTCCTACAGACAGCCAGCCGTGACCATCCTGATTGGGAAGATGCCAACCGTGAGAGATGGAATGAGTTTGTGCCTGGTCACCCTCTTTTCAGTGCAGAGGATCAGCAGAACATCGCAAGGTGGCAAGAGAAGGCTCGTCTGGGTTTGCCAAGGATTCCTGATCAAGTCCGGCAAGCACCACTTCAAGAACCAGCGTGAGCGAGCGCTGGGTGCCAGCACAAGAACATCACTACACATGGAACAAACTCCAAGTCCCGGCAAGTCAAGTGCAAGGATTGTGGAGTGATCTTGGAGAAGACAGCACGCGTGCCCACGGAGAAGATGCAGACAGAACACAGAGGTTCTTGTGAACACAAGGACAAGGACTTCAGTGGAACAACATCCACAACCTGGCAGTGGACATGCCGATCTTGCGGCCACATTGAGAAAGGCAGCAAGCGACCCGGACAAACCGGGAGACAAGCCAGCAGTGCACAGTCTGCTGCATCGGGTCTGAACCTTCAGGCCACCCCATCAGGAAAAGTACGTGTTGATGGAGGACCACGACAGGTCATGGAACTCATGCAGACGGTTTTGGAACTTCAAGAAGATTTGCAGGTGGACATTGGAGGTGATCAACTTGACAGGATCTATCAACGCTGTCGTCAGTTTGTCTACTCGACAGCCACCAGAGCGGTTGAAGCGAATCCGGGTGCCCAGGGGTACCCGGTTAACGCGCCCGCTGCTGCCTCGACTGTGGGTACGGGGCACCCTGCCGAAGGTGAGACGCGGCAGGAGAGTCCCTCCACGGCAGCCACTGGTGATGGAACCTTGTTGAGTTCAGGCATACACCAAGGGAAGACGTATGCTTGGGTATATCAAAATGAGACAGCCTACACAAAGATGCTCATCTCCAAGAACCAGAACGACCGACTTCGAGATCCCCACTTGATCTCGTATGCACTGTATGCTGAGGACCGGAAGCGACGTGGGGGAACCAACACTGCCTTCATGTCACAGCTTTTGGAGGAGACTGAGGAAGAAGATTACATGTTGGCCGTTTTGGACACGGGTTGCAACAATACCTGCCATGGAGACAAATGGATGGAGAAATATCAGCGTCTCATTGGCCGAGAATTGGAGGCAGAGCCAGCAGATGGACGCTTCAAGGGCGTTGGAGGAAAAGTTGAAGTTGCTTGCAAGAGGATCATTCCCATGCAGATGCTCACTGTGGACCAAGAGAAGATCCCTGGATCCATAGCGTCGGTGGAACTCCAATCTTCTGACACTCCACTGCTGCTGAGCATCCATGCTCAGAGAACCTTGGGTTTGATTCTGGATTTGCAGAACAACACAGCCTACAGCAAGTACCTTGACAAGGAACTCCAACTTCATGGACACAATGGCTTGCCAGCAATACGTCTCCACCCTGGTGAATTTCAGGTTGGATCAGTTGCGATGCATGTCCAAGAATCTGAAGGTTCTGAGGAGAAGACACGGCCAAAGGTGATTGATTTGGAAGCCATGGATGACCACATCTCCGAAGAAGGAGAAGAAGAGCCAGTTGAGGTCAGTGGAAAAGAGGTGGAGGCTGGATATGAGCGTCATTTGCCATTAGCAGAGGAGTCCATCAAAGTTTTGAGCAAAGGACAGAAGAAACAATTGCAAGAGTCGCTTGATGAGATGGATCATCAGGACAGCGCACTGTGGAGCACTTTGGCATCCAAGCCAAGACAGCCGAAAAAGATGCTGCCAAAAGGGTGTCGCACTTTCTTGATGGAACTTTTTGCTGGTACTGCCACACTCACACTGATGGCCGCGCAGATGGGCCTCCCAGTGTCTGAACCCATCGACGTTTTGTACGATGGGAAGTATGATTTGCTGAAGCGCGAGAATCGAGAGAGGATCAGTTGGCAGATAGAACAGGATGATCCGTATCTGCTTTCCATGACTCCAATTTGTGGACCAAGGAGCTCTTGGCAGTACGTGAATATGGCAAGAGGAGGTGAGACTGCAGAGCACATCTTGGAGCAGAGGAAGCAGTGGTATCCTGTGATACGTTGGCTTTGTGACGTTGTGAAGAAAAGACTGGCAAAAGGGAGAGAAGTGGTCTGGGAAAACCCATGGGGTTCACTCATGTGGTACTTGAGATGCGTTGAGCAGTTGATGGAAGCCCAGATCACCAATGCCCTGACATTTGAGCCACTAGAAATCCTCAGAATGGATCAGTGCATGTATGGACTGGTTGATCCGAGGACAGGCATTCCCTACCGGAAGGCCACTGGCTTGATGTTGTCGTCACGACACATGAAGGAGGAACTGTCAGAGCTGTGTGATGGAAGCCATATCCATCAACCCTTAGAAGGAAACCTCACCAAGCAAGCAGAGCACTGGCCAGAGGAACTATGCCATCGAGTATTGAGAGGTGCCATGCGTGAACTTCAGTCTCAAGCTCTTTCAATGGCATTTCCTGTTGAACAAGTAGCTGAAGAACGAGAAGAGGTAGGCTGCTTAGATGCCATACATGATTCCAGAGACCTGGAAGAATCTCCAATGAAGAAGCAAAAGATAGACCACGATGAAATTCAACGTGAAGAGATCTTTGAGGAGATGACAGATGAAGACAAGATGCTTCATCAGAAGGAGAGAGACCGGAAGGCGAAGTGGCTGAAGCTCAACAAAGAGAAGAGGATTGCACTGCGGCGTCTTCATGCCATGATGGGTCATTGCTCAGTAGCCACGATGACTCGGATGCTCAAGTCGTCATTGGCCAGCAAGGACCTGTTAGATGCAGTTCCACATTTCAGGTGTCAGTCATGTGAGGAGAGAAGAAGGGAAGAAGCACCACGTTCAGTGCGTCCAACGCGCTCTAAGGCGGAGCTGAAGTTCAACTATGAGTTAGCGGTGATGTGTTTGAGGTGAAGGATTCGAAAGATCAACGGCACTCGATCTTGAGCATGATCGACATGGCAACTCATTATCACATTGCCGCCAGAGTGGGTCAAGGTGGCACACCTTCCTCACGAGTGTGTGCAGAAGCTCTGAACCAATGTTGGTTCACTCCTTTTGGCGCTCCAAAGAGATTTGTATCAGATCAAGGAGTACACAACAAGGGAAGAGTTTATGCCATGCTCAAAAGACATGGCGTAGAAGTACGGTCAATTGGAGCTCAGGCACCATACCAGTTAGGAACTGCAGAGAGACATGGCGGCATCCTCAAGCAGGTGATGTACAAGGCTATCCACAGCAGACAGCTTGAGGGAGCAGTCGACATCTCAGCTCTTTGTGCAGAAGCCAGCCGCACAAAGAACACCCTGGTCAACAATGGGGGATACTCTCCCATACAATGGGTCCTTGGGTTTACACCCGACGACCTGACCAGCCTCATCAGTCATGATGTTGAAGGGGCTCTAGGAGTTCATCAAGAATTGGTTGAAGAAGAAGAACAAGAGACTAGTCAAGAGGTCTTCATGAGACAGCTTCTCATCCGTCAATGCGCCAAAGAGGCATTCATCCATGTAGATACCAGCATGAAGATTCGTAAAGCCATGTTGAGGAGGGCTACTCCTCTGAGAGGGCCATACAGGACAGGAGACTTGGTTTGCTTTTCTAGGCGAGGAAAGTGGTATGGACCTGCGCGCGTTTTGGCGCCAGAAGGCAAGTCTTCACTATGGTTGGTTCACTCAGGAGTCACAGTTTTGGTTTCTGAAACAGCTTGTAGGCCAGCATCAGGTGAGGAGGTCATGAAGAAGCATGCGCTTGAGATGAGACCGTCTCGGAAGCGCAGACGTGAACTTTTGAGTGACAGCATGGAGGAGGAAGATTATCTTCCCTTCACAGAGGATGGACAGCAGGCAAGATCCTTGAGAGCAAGAATTGAGGTACAAACACCGTTTGTGGATGTGAATCAGAATCCACCATTGGCACAACTGCCAAATGCAGCGCCAGGAATGGCTGCTATCCCTGGCAATGTATCTGAACCATACTCACCGACTGAAGCTATCGATACTCCCAGACTGGAACCTGACGCAGAGATGCCAACTGAGGCACCTGCAGTGGCAACGGACTCAGAGATGCCTGATGATGCACCTGGTCCAACGCCACCACCAGGCCTAGAGGAGATAGCAGATCAGCCGAGCACGAGTGTTATGAGCGGCCAGCCGGAGAGTGAAGTGACCCCGGTGATGTCACAACAGACATCAGAAGTGACTTCAGAGGAGGAGACCATTCAGCCAGATAGGCCAGAAGCGACGACGACACAACTTACCCAAGCTCTTAGGCAAGGAGCAGATCGCTTAGATGGTGTTCCTCGTGCACGTTTGACTGGCCAAGATGGCAGCATGAATTCACATGAGATCAACTATGTCCAAGACAAGGTAGATCGATTTTTGGCGTTTGCAGCGACCAGGCAGCATAGCAAGGTCAAGAAGTATCAGAAAAAGGCAAAGAAGGCAGGAGCAGGCAGAGAGTTGGTTTATGAGAAAGAGAGTGAAGAAATGAAACAGAAACTGACAGAAACAAGACGCAAGGAGTGGGCAAATTGGACAAAGTATTCTGATGGAGTTTGGATAGATGAAAAGCAATTGAAAGAATTACAGTCCAAGCAGCCAAGCCTAAAAGTCATCCCAACTCGTTGGGTTGAAGTGGACAAGTCAGAAGTTGGACAGAAGGAACAGTTGAAATCTAGACTTGTTGTGCGAGGAGATTTGGAAGATAGCTCTAGGATGAGAACTGATAGTCCAACATGTTCCTTGACTGCTACATCTTTGGCATTGGCACTTGCCGCCTGTCGGGACACCGACCTGTGGGGCGGAGACATTTCAGCGGCATTTCTTCAAGGATCCAAACTGAATCGGATATTGGTTTTAGCTCAACCCAAGTCAGGCATTCCAGACGTTGAACCTGGAATGTATTTTCTTGTCAGCTCCACAGTGTATGGCACGAAGGATGCTCCACGAGGGTGGTTCAAGAACCTCTATCAGACCATGTTGCAGTTTGGTTTTCGTCCTATGCCACATGAGGCTGCAGCTTGTGTTTTGAATGGTTCGGATGGCAGATTGGAAGGCATAGCAATAGTGCATGTAGATGATTTGCTTTGGACTGGAGGACCAGTCATAGAGAAGACCATGGAATCAGTTTGCCAGCACTATCGTTTTGGAAAGATTGAGAAGAACCATTTCAAGTATTGCGGCCGGGAGATCAGCAAGGATGAAAAGGGAATTCATGTCACATGTCCTCATCTTGTAGATCGTGTTCGTCCAGTTTATTTGACTGCAGATCAGCGTAAGGATAAGGATGGAAAGGTGACAGAAGAGGTTCGAGGTCAACTACGTAGCGTCATTGGTTCACTTGCATGGTTGGTTAGAGTTTGTCGTCCTGATTTAGCATATGCCATTAGCAAGATGCAAGCGGATGTGCACCAAGCTACATACAAGGACGTTGTCTTTGCCAACGGCATTCTCAATCTGGCTCGGAAGTCAAAACATGTTGGCGTAACATACCCACTCAAAGCCTTCAAGTTTGAGGAAGCCATGATTGTAGGAGTCAGCGATGCGAGTTTCTCAAACGATTTTGACGTCAGTGAATCTGGAGAAAAGATGGGTTTTCGATCGCAAAGCGGAAGAATTATTTGTCTTGGTCATCAATCATTTCAACATGATCACAAGGGTCAGCTGATGCTCATGGAATGGCATAGCACAACTATCAAACGTGTTTGTCGCAGCACTTTGCAAGCAGAAACCATCAGCTTGTTACATTGCGCTGAGTTGACTGAACACCTCAGGATTGTCTTTCATGGATTATGGCACAAACATGACCAACGTGATCGCAAATGGTTGGTAACTGCACAAGACATGATTCCTGCTAACTGGTACACTGATTGCAAGAGTCTTGAACAACATGTCAATCAAGCTGGAACTCACGTGGTGACAGACAAGAGACTGGCAATTGATTTGTGTGGTTTGAGGCAGCAAGTGTGGCGCCAGGGAGGCGAAGAAGTAGGAGATCCACTTCTTACCGATTTTCTTCCAGAGAATCGCACCACGAAACTGACATGGATACCAACTGAGAAAATGCCTGCCGATTGTCTAACAAAGGCTATGAAGCCTGGAGCGCTATCTTTGATCATGAATGGCCAAGAGAATGATTTCACTTCAATAAAAGAACATGGGTGTGAAACATCAGATGGAAACGAGCATGGAAACGGTATGAAGACTCAATCATTCCTTGTGCCAACATGACCATCCATTCTGACCACGCACTGCCGTGGCTCAAGCTACGCATTTCGATGTCTAGCGGGAAAATAACAGCTGAGCGGTTGTGTTGCAACGTAAGTCTTTGGCTGCCAAGTTTTTCAGAGAAACATTGGAAACTGTGCCTGGAATGCTTCAACAGCCGTGCAACTGGCACTTTGTACAGGAGAACGCAGGGATCGAGCCTCACTGGCTTGGAAAGTAGTTGGGCAAATCAAAGAGCGCGTTGTTTTACCTGAAGTCAGAAACTGGCATGGCAAAGGAAGCTGTTGCGGGAAACTGACGCAATGTTGTCAGAAAGCCAGCTGGCAATGCTTCGAAAGGAGTTGTCGGTTCCTATTAGCTGCAACATCTCTTCTTCACAACGATGGATTGATTTTGCTTTCCTTGGATGTGCATGTTGTGCAGAAGGTCATGTGTGCAGGCACACACAGGGACTGGAGAGCGTGCAGGACGCTTTCAAACAACCGCAAGCAAGCAGGTAGATTGATGCTTAGAAGTTGGTTCCAGCAAGCTTGACTTGGAAACATTGGAAACATTGGAAACTGTGCCTGGAGTGCTTCAACAGCTGTGCAACTGGCACTTTGTACAAGAGAACGCAGGGATCGAGCCTCACGGGCTTGGAAAGTAGTTGGGCAAATCAAAGAGCGCGTTGTTTTACCTGAAGTCAGAAACTGGCATGGCAAAGGAAGCTGTTGCGGGAAACTGACGCAATGTTGTCAGAAAGCCAGCTGGCAATGCTTCGAAAGGAGGCGTTGGTTGCCATTGGCTGCAACATCTCATCACAATAATTGATCGATGTTGCTTTCCTTGGATGTGCATGTTGTGCACAAGGTCACGTGGGCAGGCATACACAGGGACTGGAGAGCGTGCAGGACGCTTTCAAACAACCGCAAGAAAGCAGGTAGATTGATGCTTAGAAATTGGTTCCAGCAAGCTTGACTTGGAAACATTGGACACATTGGAAACTGTGCCTTTCACATCATGGACATTTTTACCACGGACGCAAAATGGTCGTAAACCAAGTAGTTGGGCAAATCAAAGAGCGCGTTGTTTTACCTGAAGTCAGACACTGGCATGGCAAAGGAAGCTGTTGCGGGAAACTGACGCAATGTTGTCAGAAAGCCAGCTGGCAATGCTTCGAAAGGAGGCGTTGGTTGCCATTGGCTGCAACATCTCATCACAATAATTGATCGATGTGTTGCTTTCCTTGGATGTGCATGTTGTGCAGAAGGTCATGTGGGCAGGCATACACAATGACTGGTGCCACTTCGGTCCTGATGTTTGCAGTCTGTTTGAGTCCAAAAACTACAGGCGCGCATGACTTGTTTCTAAAAGGCTAATGCCAAAGAGCATTTGCCCAAACTCATCACAAAAAAGGTGACATGCGTCGCGTGTGATGCAAGTCTATCTCACAGCAACTCCAAGAGATGGCAGCGTCATGTCATTTCTGATCCCCCAAATCTTATTTCTGAACATTTCTGATCCCTCGACTCACCCAACCTGCATAAGCCAGGGATCCGACACCAAACTCCTTCAGGGCCGAGGAGCGACTGCAGTGACTGCAGTTCTCACAACCTCGGAGGCCTGCTGGGACATTTCCCCGCGTGACTTGACTGCAGTTTCTGTGCTCGGCTAAGGAAGTGGAATACTGAGGTGGTTGTAAGATGTTGTCATGGACATGTTTCAAGTACCTTTGGTGACGCAACACAGCATGGATTCCAAGTTAGCGGTTGAGAAAAAAGCTGAGGCCGAAACACTTCAAAAGAATGGACATACCATGGACTTTTGAACAGTTGTGACAATTTAAATGCCATGCCATGATGGCATAATTTATATTTTAATCCACTATATTCACTATATATTCGTTTGTATTTATCCATATTTATCCAATGATTCATGATGGGTAAAAGGCTTAGTTTGCCTTTTTTGCCACTGACATTTGCCATCTTTTTGGTGGACAAAAGATGCTGACTCCGTGACAATTGAGATAGGTTCCTGTCAAGATACAAAGAGTTCTGTCCATGTGCTGCGGATTGCAGTGCTTGCCTTCGATTCTCATCCATGGTTTGCTGAGGCCTGGTCGTTTACGTCAGCATCGCTTCGTGAGAAAATGAGCAGCTCCACGCAGCCGGGATATAGATAAAATTCACATTGAAAGACCATATTTTTCAAAGCAAATCAGGGTTGCAGCGTTGAACATTGAACAGCAGGGGGAAAATGCTCTTGAAAAACTCAGCGGATGTTGTCTCTTGGCTCCTGAACAATAAGAACAAATCAGCGAAGAACCACGAAGTACAAACTTGTTCCTATGGAGCATTAGATATGTAGGTTTCTCGTTGGAACCAACAACTTCATGAGATTTTTCAGCTTTCTAGGAAGTAGTTTCCGTGTTGCACCAAGCACGCCATGGGTGGTGGAACTAGAACTATATGGCATTATATGGCACTATGGAGGACAGGGAGTGGGTACCTGTTTGGGATTCTTTCGTGTTGCCTTGAGTAACAGGCTCGCTGTTTTTGTGTTTTCTTTCCCGGTTTCCACATTTTCCACCAAATGATCATGTAAGTGTTCATGTGTACTTGCTATGAATTGCTATGATTTGTTGAATTTGTTTTGGGCCAGCAGATTCACAACTTGGCCCATCCCAGCGGCCTTGACCCCGCGGCGCGAGGCCCGGAGGCCCGATGTGTGCCGCCGCATCCGTTGATCGCTTGATCGCTTTGGATTAACGGCTGCAAGTCTGGTTGCTGAGAAACTGATCCGCCGGCTGTCCTTAGATTCGGATTCTTGAAACCGAAGGTGAAGTGGCGAAGCGAAGGCCCAAGGACTCACAGAGTCACTGTCTCAAGTTAGTGAGTCCTCGCCTTGAAACTCTCAGTTGACTCAGGGTCTCAAACGTGTCCGGTAGAGCCCTGAGAACCTCGACTGCCGAAGTCAATTGGCAATGCTGCAAGATTCAGGATTTGTCTATTGCAGCCAGGCCCCCCCAACGCACGACCGATCATAGATTGACACAGACAAGCATTGAACACCATGCTTACCATCGATTTTGGGAACGGGCTTTCCGCGAGTCTATCCATGTTTATCCCTGGCAAAAATATTGTTTGACTAAGTTGAGAAGATTTAGACCTTGAAAGGAAACAGAATTCCATGCGCCTAGAAAAGTGTCTTCGTTCAGGTCAAAGCAAGATACATTGCAGAAAATCGTGCCGTGAGTGCTTCAACAGCCGTGTAGCTGGCACTTTGTACAGGAGAACGCAGGGATCGAGCGTCACGGGCTTGGAAAGTAGTTGGGCAAATCAAAGAGCGCGTTGTTTTACCTGAAGTCAGAAACTGGCATGGCAAAGGAAGCTGCTGCGGGAAACTGACGTGATGTTGTCAGAAAGCCAGCTGGCAATGCTTCGAAAGGAGGCGTTGGTTGCCATTGGCTGCAACATCTCTTCTTCACCACGATTGATCGATGTGTTGCTTTCCTTGGATGTGCATGTTGTGCAGAAGGTCATGTGGGCAGGCATACACAGGGACTGGAGAGCGTGCAGGACGCTTTCAAACAAACGCAAGAAGCAGGTAGATTGATGCTTGGAAATTGGTTCCAGCAAGCTTGACTTGGAAACATTGGAAACATTGGAAACATTGGAAGCATTGGAATCTGTAGCTGGAATGCTTCAACAGCCATGTAACTGGCACTTTCTACAGGAGAACGCAGGGATCGAGCCTCACGGGCTTGGAAAGTAGTTGGGCAAATCAAAGAGCGCGTTGTTTTACCTGAAGTCAGAAACTGGCATGGCAAAGGAAGCTGTTGCGGGAAACTGACGCGATGTTGTCAGAAAGCCAGTTGGCAATGCTTCGAAAGGAGGCGTTGGTTGCCATTGGCTGCAACATCTCTTCTTCACCACGATTGATCGATGTGTTGCTTTCCTTGGATGTGCATGTTGTGCAGAAGGTCATGTGGGCAGGCATACACAGTGACTGTAGAGCGTGCAGGACGCTTTCAAACAACCGAAAGCTGTGCCTGGAGTGCTTCAACAGCCGTTCAACTGGCACTTTGTACAGGAGAACGCAGGGATCGAGCCTCACGGGCTTGGAAAGTAGTTGGGCAAATCAAAGAGCGCGTTGTTTTTACCTGAAGTCAGACACTGGCATGGCAAAGGAAGCTGTTGCGGGAAACTGACGCAATGTTGTCAGAAAGCCAGCTGGCAATGCTTCGAAAGGAGGCGTTGGTCGCCATTGGCTGCAACATCTCTTCTTCACCACGATTCATCGATGTTGCTTTCCTTGGATGTGCATGTTGTGCAGAAGGTCATGTGGGCAGGCATACACAACAGTAAGTAGACCAACAGGTAGAGTCCATATCATCGGACATCAATCTCGTTTTCACCGGAAATCTATCCAGTCAACACGTATCTCAGAGCTTGATGGTGTGCAGAGCGGCGTCAAAGAATCTGTAAGACACTAGGTGGATAAAAGATGCAGATGGACGCCTCGATGCAGCCTGCATGTGACCTGACTTGGAAGTGGAGAAAGACAGAGAAATGTTGACAACTCCACTGCTAGTGCATCAGCAGCCCTGCAGTTGGCACTTGGTGTAGCAGAAGCAAAGGGGTCGAGCCTCATATGTTTGGAAAGTACTTGGGTGTATCTCATGAGAGCCCAAGTCAAGCATGCCAGAGAATTTGGCCAAAGTCTGTCTTTACTGAAGGCAAAAGCTGGCATGGCAAGTGGTCATTGTGTCCATGCTTGAGACAGCTTCAGCAGCGGCAACTGTAGAAGGCAAGACAGCGAATTTTGTGCAACCCCCCCCAAAATGTGGAGTAACAGGTGCAATGAATTCGACTATTTCCCCAATAGCGCAACAATACATAACGGGCGATTGTCTATCCCGCCCACATTTTCTCTTGGCTGAAGTGATGAAACCTCGTCCAATACAAACATATCAAAGTGTTGCAATGGATTCCTTGAGCCTGAGAAATGTGCTTGTCGAGTTTGACCCGACTAGTTAATGCACTTTCCACATCTTGAAGCCTGGTAGAAATTGTGCCGGTGGAAGAGTAGTTGATATACCAATATAACATAGTATAACTAATGTACTTAACGATATGAGTCAGTCCTGAGATAAGTCCGAAACCCGAAACCAGTGGCAGCAGTGTCTCACTTGCCATTTTGAGCGCACGTGGTTGATGCTTCCGACTATGATGAGAATGGAGGCAGATTTTTATCCTTCACTCCCCCTGTTTTGCCTCCTGTTTTGCGCACATGATTTTTGGCAAGCATCAGAGAGATATTAGATTGGAAGGTCGCATGACCCCTGATCAGTCCATGGCTGCAGATTTCCTCGGACAGCCACGTCATGCAGAAGGTTTTCTCGGCAGCTATATATTCTCAGGATTTCCATGGTACGCGGGAAGTTTTCAACGGTATTGTTTTTACAGTTGCGTTCATGGGAACTGACTTGGAAGCGAAAAACAGAGACAAATGATAGCCATTCCTTCCAGTTGAAGAGATGAGTCATTAGTCAGTCCTGAGATTGGTCCGAAAAAAGTGGCAGCAGTGTCTCTCTTGCAATGTTGAGCGCACGTGGTTGATGCTTCCGACTACGATGAGAATGGAGGCAGATTTTTATCCTTCACTCCGACTGTTTTGCCCCCTGTTTTGCGCACATGATTTTTGGAATCATTGGAAACATTGGAAACATTGGAATCTGTGCCTGGAGTGCTTCAGCAGCCGTGCTACTGGCACTTTGTACAGGAGAACGCAGGGATCGAGCGTCACGGGCTTGGAAAGTAGTTGGGCAAATCAAAGAGCGCGTTGTTTTACCTGAAGTCAGACACTGGCATGGCAAAGGAAGCTGTTACGGGAAACTGACGCAATGTTGTCAGAAAGCCAGCTGGCAATGCTTCGAAAGGAGGCGTTGGTTGCCATTGGCTGCAACATAGATTGATGCTTAGAAATTGGTTCCAGCAAGCTTGACTTGGAAACATTGGAAACATTGGAAACATTGGAAACTGTGCCTGGAATGCTTCAACAGCCATGTAACTGGCACTTTCTACAGGAGAACGCAGGGATCGAGCCTCACGGGCTTGGAAAGTAGTTGGGCAAATCAAAGAGCGCGTTGTTTTACCTGAAGTCAGACACTGGCATGGCAAAGGAAGCTGTTGCGGGAAACTGACGCAATGTTGTCAGAAAGCCAGCTGGCAATGCTTCGAAAGGAGGCGTTGGTTGCCATTGGCTGCAACATCTCTTCACCACGATTGATCGATGTTGCTTTCCTTGGATGTGCATGTTGTGCAAAGGTCATGTGGGCAGGCATACACAGTGACTGGAGAGCGTGCAGGACGCTTTCAAACAACCGAAAACTGTGCCTGGAGTGCTTCAACAGCCGTTCAACTGGCACTTTGTACAGGAGAACGCAGGGATCGAGCCTCACGGGCTTGGAAAGTAGTTGGGCAAATCAAAGAGCGCGTTGTTTTTACCTGAAGTCAGACACTGGCATGGCAAAGGAAGCTGTTGCGGGAAACTGACGCAATGTTGTCAGAAAGCCAGCTGGCAATGCTTCGAAAGGAGGCGTTGGTCGCCATTGGCTGCAACATCTCTTCTTCACCACGATTCATCGATGTTGCTTTCCTTGGATGTGCATGTTGTGCAGAAGGTCATGTGGGCAGGCATACACAACAGTAAGTAGACCAACAGGTAGAGTCCATATCATCGGACATCAATCTCGTCTTCACCGGAAATCTATCCAGTCAACACGTATCTCAGAGCCTGATGGTGTGCAGAGCGGCGTCAAGGAATCTGTAAAACAGTAGGTGGATAAAAGATGCAGATGGAAGCCTCGATGCAGCCTGCATGTGACCTGACTTGGAAGTGGAGAAAGACAGAGAAATGTTGACAACTCCACTGCTAGTGCATCAGCAGCCCTGCAGTTGGCACTTGGTGTAGCAGAAGCAAAGGGGTCGAGCCTCATATGTTTGGAAAGTACTTGGGTGTATCTCATGAGAGCCCAAGTCAAGCATGCCAGAGAATTTGGCCAAAGTCTGTCTTTACTGAAGGCAAAAGCTGGCATGGCAAGTGGTCATTGTGTCCATGCTTGAGACAGCTTCAGCAGCGGCAACTGTAGAAGGCAAGACAGCGAATGTTGTGCAACCCCCCCCCAAAATGTGGAGTAGACAGGTGCAATGAATTCGACTATTCACGTCGCTTCGCAACGGCAACCGCCCGCACCGCATCGTTGGGCAGCCGCTCGTAACTGCCAATGATGTCGGCCATTGAGACCAAAATCATCCGAAAGTACCGATTGTCGGAAAAAAAAACGCGAAGAATTTGATAGCCATGTATAGCGGACCAACACAGTTCAAAAAATAACGAAAAACATGAAAAAACGGCGAAATTGCTGTTATTTACAGTGTTTTTGCGCGGTGAGAAGCAGAAACCACTGCAAATACCATGGTTTTCGAGGGTCAGTAAGGTGGCCCCCAAAAAACACTGTAATTTACAGTGTTTTTTTAACCAACGTCAAAAAACACTTGTATTTACGATGTTTTCATTCACACCGTAACATAAAACAGCGTAATTTACGAGGTTTTTGGAAGTTTTGAAGCTAGCCGTCAAGCATGCAGAAAACAGAAAAACCCTGTAAAAACCAGTGTTTCTGCTATCACAAAACGACGAAAATCAGTCCGAAAACGGGTCCAAAAACTCAAAAATCCGCCTCCGGGCCCGGCCACCTGCGGAACCGCAAAAAAAGATGTTGCAAACCAAAAAATTGAGGTCAAAAAGTTGAAAAACACGGTTTTTTTTTACTTTTCGCTTGCCGATTTTGGACGGGCGCGTTCACGAACAGGTGTCTTCCGTACTGTTTTTTACAGTGTTTTTTGAAGGCGAGCGTCACGACCTATCAAAAACAGGAGGTTTTGGACGAAAAAAGCCCCCCCCCCCAGGTAAACCTGTAACCTTTTTACGAGTGCCATCCGGAAGATCACGCCCCAGCACCTTCGGTGCGGGCGGATTTCCCCAATAGCGCAACAATACATAACGGGCGATTGTCTATCCCGCCAACATTTTCTCTTGGCTGAAGTGATGAAACCTCGTCCGATACAAACATATCAAAGTGTTGCAATGGATTCCTTGAGCCTGAGAAATGTGCTTGTCGAGTTTGACCCGACTAGTTAATGCACTTTCCACATCTTGAAGCCTGGTAGAAATTGTGCCGGTGGAAGAGTAGTTGATATACCAATATAACATAGTATAACTAATGTACTTAACGATATGAGTCAGTCCTGAGATAAGTCCGAAACCCGAAACCAGTGGCAGCAGTGTCTCACTTGCCATTTTGAGCGCACGTGGTTGATGCTTCCGACTATGATGAGAATGGAGGCAGATTTTTATCCTTCACTCCCCCTGTTTTGCCTCCTGTTTTGCGCACATGATTTTTGGCAAGCATCAGAGAGATATTAGATTGGAAGGTCGCATGACCCCTGATCAGTCCATGGCTGCAGATTTCCTCGGACAGCCACGTCATGCAGAAGGTTTTCTCGGCAGCTATATATTCTCAGGATTTCCATGGTACGCGGGAAGTTTTCAACGGTATTGTTTTTACAGTTGCGTTATCCCTACCCTCTTAAAAATGGAATTGGAGGGGGGGGAGTCGTACTGAAATTTCATTTTAAAATTCCATTTTTGCAATCATGTTTTCTCAATGATCAATATTCCTCATCATTCCATGTCAGTGGCAAGCAGGTGAAAATTAAATACTTGCGCTTAGCTCCGGAGGAGCTAAGCACATGTCAGACTGAAGCAGCACATGTGTAGGGATGGCATCCCTCCAAAAATTTGCGCTGCCGTGATCATACTTGCGCTTAGCTCCTCCGGAGGAGCTAAGCGCAACTAAGTATTTTCAAACCAGTGCCCAAGGCTTGTTAATAAATGTTACTTTACAATTCCATTCGAGGGGTTGGATCACTATCCCAGGGGTTCCAAGCAAAAAAATGGAATTCGACAGGTTGATTTTGTCCCCCCCGCCCTCCCCCTCTATAGGGGTAGGGATGTTGCGTTCATGGGAACTGACTTGGAAGCGAAAAACAGAGACAAATGACAGCCATTCCTTCCAGTTGAAGAGATGAGTCATTAGTCAGTCCTGAGATTGGTCCGAAAAAAGTGGCAGCAGTGTCTCTCTTGCAATGTTGAGCGCACGTGGTTGATGCTTCCGACTACGATGAGAATGGAGGCAGATTTTTATCCTTCACTCCGACTGTTTTGCCCCCTGTTTTGCGCACATGATTTTTGGAATCATTGGAAACATTGGAAACATTGGAAACATTGGAATCTGTGCCTGGAGTGCTTCAACAGCCGTGCTACTGGCACTTTGTACAGGAGAACGCAGGGATCGTAGTTGGGCAAATCAAAGAGCGCGTTGTTTTACCTGAAGTCAGAAACTGGCATGGCAAAGGAAGCTGTTGCGGGAAACTGACGCAATGTTGTCAGAAAGCCAGCTGGCAATGCTTCGAAAGGAGACGTTGGTTGCCATTGGCTGCAACATCTTTTCAGCACGATTCATCGATGTTGCTTTCCTTGGATGTGCATGTTGTGCAAAGGTCATGTGGGCAGGCATACACAGTGACTGGAGAGCGTGCAGGACACTTTCAAACAACCGAAAACTGTGCCTGGAGTGCTTCAACAGCCGTTCAACTGGCACTTTGTACAGGAGAACGCAGGGATCGAGCCTCACTGGCTTGGAAAGTAGTTGGGCAAATCAAAGAATGCGTTCTTTTGCCTGAAGTCAGAAACTGGCATGGCAAAGGAAGCTGTTGCAGGAAACTGACGCAATGTTGTCAGAAAGCCAGCTGGCAATGCTTCGAAAGGAGGCGTTGGTTGCCATTGGCTGCAACATCTCTTCACCACGATTCATCGATGTTGCTTTCCTTGGATGTGCATGTTGTGCAGAAGGTCATGTGGGCAGGCATACACAATGACTGGTGCCACTTCGGTCCTGATGTTTGCAGTCTGTTTGAGTCCAAAAACTACAGGCGCGCATGACTTGTTTCTAAAAGGTTAATGCCAAAGAGCATTTGCCCAAACTCATCACAAAACAGGTGACATGCGTCGCGTGTGATGCAAGTCTATCTCACAGCAACTCCAAGAGATGGCAGCGTCATGTCATTTCTGATCCCCCAAATCTTATTTCTGAATATTTCTGATCCCTCGACTCACCCAACCTGCATAAGCCAGGGATCCGACACCAAACTCCTTCAGGGCCGAGGAGCGACTGCAGTGACTGCAGTTCTCACAACCTCGGAGGCCTGCTGGGACATTTCCCCGCGTGACTTGACTGCAGTTTCCGTGCTCGGCTAAGGAAGTGGAATACTGAGGTGGTTGTAATATGTTGTCATGGACATGTTTCAAATACCTTTGGTGACGCAACAAAGCATGGATTCCAAGTTTGCGGTTGAGAATAAAGCTGAGGCCGAAACACTTCAAAAGAATGGACATACCATGGATTTTTGAACAGTTGTGTGAATTTAAATGCCATGCCATGATGGCATAATTTATACTTTAATCCACTATATTCACTGTCACTATATATTCATTTGTATTTATCCATATTTATCCAATGATTCATGATAGGTTTCAGCTTAGTTTGCCTTTTTTGCCACTGACATTTGCTATCTTTTTTGTGGACAAAAGATACTGACTCCGTGACAATTGAGATAGGTTCCTGTCAAAGATACAAAGACTTCTGTCCATGTGCTGCGGATTGCAGTGCTTGCCTTCGATTCTCATCCATGGTTTGCTGAGGCCTGGCCGTTTACGTCAGCATCGCTTCGTGAGAAAATGAGCAGCTCCACGCAGCCGGGATATAGATAAAATTCACATTGAAAGACCATATTTTTCAAAGCAAATCAGGGTTGCAGCGTTGAACATTGAACAGCAGGGGGAAAATGCTCTTGAAAAACTCAGCGGATGTTGTCTCTTGGCTCCTGAACAATAAGAACAAATCAGCGAAGAACCACGAAAGTACAAACCTGTTCCTATGGAGCATTAGATGTGTAGGTTTCTCGTTGGAACCAACAACTTCATGAGATTTTTCAGCTTTCTAGGAAGTAGTTTCCGTGTTGCACCAAGCACGCCATGGGTGGTGGAACTAGAACTATATGGCATTATATGGCACTATGGAGGACAGGGAGTGGGTACCTGTTTGGGATTCTTTCGTGTTGCCTTGAGTAACAGGCTCGCTGTTTTTGTGTTTTCTTTCCCGGTTTCCACATTTTCCACCAAACGATCATGTAAGTATTCATGTGATTTCATGTGTACTTGCGATGAATTGCTATGATTTGTTGAATTTGTTTTGGGCCAGCAGATTCACAACTCGACCCATCCCAGCGGCCTTGACCCCGCGGCGCGAGGCCCGATGTGTGCCGCCGCATCCGTTGATCGCTTGATCGCTTTGGATTAACCGCTGCAAGTCTGGTTGCTGAGAAACTGATCCGCCGGCTGTCCTTAGATTCGGATTCTTGAAACCGAAGGTGAAGTGGCGAAGCGAAGGCCCAAAGACTCACAGAGTCACTGTCTCAAGTTAGTGAGTCCTCGCCTTGAAACTCTCAGTTGACTCAGGGTCTCAAACGTGTCCGGTAGAGCCCTGAGAACCTCGACTGCCGAAGTCAATTGGCAATGCTGCAAGATTCAGGATTTGTCTATTGCAGCCAGGCCTCCCCAACGCACGACCGATCATAGATTGACACAGACAAGCATTGAACACCATGCTTACCATCTATTTTGGGCACGGGTTTTCCCCGAGTCTATCAATGTTTATCGCTGGCAAAAATATTGTTTGACTAAGTTGAGAAGATTTAGACCTTGAAAGGAAACAGAATTCCATGCGCCTAGAAAAGTGTCTTCGTTCAGGTCAAAGCAAGATACATTGCGGAAAATCATGCCGTGAGTGCTTCAGCAGCCGTGTATAGTAACTGGCACTTTGTACAGGAGAACGCAGGGATCGAGCGTCAAGGGCTTGGAAAGTAGTTGGGCAAATCAAAGAGCGCGTTGTTTTACCTGAAGTCAGAAACTGGCATGGCAAAGGAAGCTGTTGCGGGAAACTGACGCGATGTTGTCAGAAAGCCAGCTGGCAATGCTTCGAAAGGAGGCGTTGGTTGCCATTGGCTGCAACATCTCTTCTTCACCACGATTGATCGATGTTGCTTTCCTTGGATGTGCATGTTGTGCAGAAGGTCATGTGTGCAGGCATACACAGGGACTGGAGAGCGTGCAGGACGCTTTCAAAAAAACGCAAGAAAGCAGGTAGATTGATGCTTGGAAATTGGTTCCAGCAAGCTTGACTTGGAAACATTGGAAACATTGGAATCTGTGCCTGGAATGCTTCAACAGCCATGTAACTGGCACTTTGTACAGGAGAACGCAGGGATCGAGCCTCACGGGCTTGGAAAGTAGTTGGGCAAATCAAAGAGCGCGTTGTTTTTACCTGAAGTCAGAAACTGGCATGGCAAAGGAAGCTGTTGCGGGAAACTGACGCAATGTTGTCAGAAAGCCAGCTGGCAATGCTTCGAAAGGAGGCGTTGGTTGCCATTAGCTGCAACATCTCTTCTTCACCACGATTGATCGCGTCCTTGGATGTGCATGTTGTGCAAAGGTCATGTGGGCAGGCATACACAGGGACTGGAGAGCGTGCAGGATGCTTTCAAACAACCGCAAGAAAGCAGGTAGATTGATGCTTAGAAGTTGGTTCCAGCAAGCTTGACATTGGAAACATTGCAAACTGTGCCTGGAGTGCTTCAACAGCCGTGCTACTGGCACTTTGTACAGGAGAACGCAGGGATCGAGCCTCACGGGCTTGGAAAGTAGTTGGGCAAATCAAAGAGCGCGTTGTTTTACCTGAAGTCAGAAACTGGCATGGCAAAGCATGCATTTTCGGACAACCCTATTCGCAGGGAGTCTGGGGTTTGCGCTTCGTCAAACGGACTCGGGAGGATTCGCTGCATAGGCCACGCTGCAAGGGCTTTGCGCAGGCACCGTGTCCAGTAAGTAGACCAACAGGTAGAGTCCATATCATCGGACATCAATCTCGTCTTCACCGGAAATATATCCAATCAACACGTATCTCAGAGCTTGATGGTGTGCAGAGCGGCGTCAAAGAATCTGTAAAACAGTAGGTGGATAAAAGATGTAGATGGACGCCTCGATGCAGCCTGCATGTGACCTGACTTGGAAGTGGAGAAAGACAGAGAAATGTTGACAACTCCACTGCTAGTGCATCAGCAGCCCTGCAGTTGGCACTTGGTGTAGCAGAAGCAAAGGGGTCGAGCCTCATATGTTTGGAAAGCACTTGGGTGTCTCATGAGAGCCCAAGTCAAGCATGCCAGAGAATTTGGCCAAAGTCCGTCTTTACTGAAGGCAAAAGCTGGCATGGCAAGTGGTCATTGTGTCCATGCTTGCAGGTATATATTCTCAGGATTTCCATGGTACGCGGGAGGTTTTGGCCGGTATTGTTTTTACAGTTGCGTTCATGGGAACTGACTTGGAAGCGAAAAACAGAGACAAATGATAGCCATTCCTTCCAGTTGAAGAGATGAGTCATTAGTCAGTCCTGAGATTGGTCCGAAAAAAGTGGCAGCAGTGTCTCTCTTGCAATGTTGAGCGCACGTGGTTGATGCTTCCGACTACGATGAGAATGGAGGCAGATTTTTATCCTTCACTCCAACTGTTTTGCCCCCTGTTTTGCGCACATGATTTTTGGAATCATTGGAAACATTGGAAACATTGGAAACATTGGAATCTGTGCCTGGAGTGCTTCAACAGCCGTGCTGCTGGCACTTTGTACAAGGAGAACGCAGGGATCGAGCGTCACGGGCTTGGAAAGTAGTTGGGCAAATCAAAGAGCGCGTTGTTTTACCTGAAATCAGAAACTGGCATGGCAAAGGAAGCTGTTGCGGGAAACTGACGCGATGCTGTCAGAAAGCCAGCTGGCAATGCTTCGAAAGGAGGCGTTGGTTGCCAGTGGCTGCAACATAGATTGATGCTTGGAAATTGGTTCCAGCAAGCTTGACTTGGAAACATTGGAAACATTGAAATCTGTGCCTGGAATGCTTCAACAGCCATGTAACTGGCACTTTGTACAGGAGAACGCAGGGATCGAGCCTCACGGGCTTGGAAAGTAGTTGGGCAAATCAAAGAGCGCGTTGTTTTTACCTGAAGTCAGAAACTGGCATGGCAAAGGAAGCTGTTGCGGGAAACTGACGCAATGTTGTCAGAAAGCCAGCTGGCAATGCTTCGAAAGGAGGCGTTGGTTGCCATTAGCTGCAACATCTCTTCTTCACCACGATTGATCGCGTCCTTGGATGTGCATGTTGTGCAAAGGTCATGTGGGCAGGCATACACAGGGACTGGAGAGCGTGCAGGATGCTTTCAAACAACCGCAAGAAAGCAGGTAGATTGATGCTTAGAAGTTGGTTCCAGCAAGCTTGACATTGGAAACATTGCAAACTGTGCCTGGAGTGCTTCAACAGCCGTGCTACTGACACTTTGCACAGGAGAACGCAGGGATCGAGCCTCACGGGCTTGGAAACTAGTTGGGCAAATCAAAGAGCGCGTTGTTTTACCTGAAGTCAGAAACTGGCATGGCAAAGCATGCATTTTCGGACAACCCTATTCGCAGGGAGTCTGGGGTTTGCGCTTCGTCAAACGGACTCGGGAGGATTCGCTGCATAGGCCACGCTGCAAGGGCTTTGCGCAGGCACCGTGTCCAGTAAGTAGACCAACAGGTAGAGTCCATATCATCGGAATCCCTACCCTCTTAAAAATGGAATTTGAGGGGGGGGGAGTCGTACTGAAATTTCATTTTAAAGTTCCATTTTTGCAATCATGTTTTCTCAATGATCAATATTCCTCATCATTCCATGTCATTGGCAAGCAGGTGAAAATTAAATACTTGCGCTTAGCTCCGGAGGAGCTAAGCACATGTCAGACTGAAGCAGCACATGTGTAGGGATGGCATCCCTCCAAAAAATTGCGCTGCCGTGATCATACTTGCGCTTAGCTCCTCTGGAGCTAAGCGCAAGTATTTTCAAACCAGTGCCCAAGGCTTGTTAAGAAATGTTACTTTACAATTCCATTCGAGGGGTTGGATCACTATCCCAGGGTTTCCAAGCAAAAAGAAGTGGAATTCGACAGGTTGGTTTTGTCCCCCCCCGCCCTCCCCCTCTATAGGGGTAGGGATTCATCGGACATCAATCTCGTCTTCACCGGAAATATATCCAATCAACACGTATCTCAGAGCTTGATGGTGTGCAGAGCGGCGTCAAAGAATCTGTAAAACAGTAGGTGGATAAAAGATGTAGATGGACGCCTCGATGCAGCCTGCATGTGACCTGACTTGGAAGTGGAGAAAGACAGAGAAATGTTGACAACTCCACTGCTAGTGCATCAGCAGCCCTGCAGTTGACACTTGGTGTAGCAGAAGCAAAGGGGTCGAGCCTCATATGTTTGGAAAGCACTTGGGTGTCTCATGAGAGCCCAAGTCAAGCATGCCAGAGAATTTGGCCAAAGTCTGTCTTTACTGAAGGCAAAAGCTGGCATGGCAAGTGGTCATTGTGTCCATGCTTGAGACAGCTTCAGCAGCGGCAACTGTAGAAGGCAAGGCAGCGAATGTTGTCCCCAACCCCCCAAAAAATGTGGAGTAACAGGTGCAATGAATTCGACTATTTCCCCAATAGCGCAACAATACACAACGAGCGATTGTGGCTATCCCGCCAACATTTTCTCTTGGCTGAAGTGATGAAACCTCGTCCAGTACAAACATATCAAAGTGTTGCAATGGATTCCTTGAGCCTGAGAAATGTGCTTCTGTCGAGTTTGACCCGACTAGTTAATGCATTTTCCACATCTTGAAGCCTGGTAGAAATTGTGCCGGTGGAAGAGTAGTTGATATACCAATAGAACATAGTATAACTAATGTACTTAACGATATGAGTCAGTCCTGAGATTAGTCCGAAACCCGAAACCAGTGGCAGCAGTGTCTCGCTTGCAATTTTGAGCGCGCGTGGTTGATGCTTCCGACTATGATGAGAATGGAGGCAGATTTTTATCCTTCACTCCACCTGTTTTGCCCCCTGTTTTGCGCACATGATTTTTGGCAAGCATCAAAGAGATATTATATAGATTGGAAGGTCGCATGACCCCTGATCAGTCCATGGCTGCAGATTTCCTCGGACAGCCACGTCATGCAGAAGGTTTTCTCGGCAGGTATATATTCTCAGGATTTCCATGGTACGCGGGAGGTTTTGGCCGGTATTGTTTTTACAGTTGCATTCGTGGGAACTGACTTGGAAGCGAAAAACAGAGACAAATGACAGCCATTCCTTCCAGTTGAAGAGATGAGTCATTAGTTAGTCCTGAGATTGGTCCGAAAAAAGTGGCAGCAGTGTCTCGCTTGCAATGTTGAGCGCACGTGGTTGATGCTTCCGACTACGATGAGAATGGAGGCAGATTTTTATCCTTCACTCCACCTGTTTTGCACACATGATTTTTGGCAAGCATCAGAGACATATTAGATTGGAAGGTCGCATGACCCCTGATCAGTCCATGGCTGCAGATTTCCTCGGACAGCCACGTCATGCAGAAGGTTTTCTCGGCAGATATATATATTCTCAGTATTCTCAGGATTTCCATGGTACGCGGGAGGTTTTCAACGGTATTGTTTTTACAGTTGCATTCATGGGAACTGACTTGGAAGCGAAAAACAGAGACAAATGACAGCCATTCCTTCCAGTTGAAGAGATGAGTCAGTCCTGAGATTGGTCCGAAAAAAGTGGCAGCAGTGTCTCTCTTGCAATGTTGAGCGCACGTGGTTGATGCTTCCGACTACGATGAGAATGGAGGCAGATTTTGATCCTTCACTCCGACTGTTTTGCCCCCTGTTTTGCGCACATGATTTTTGGAATCATTGGAAACATTGGAAACATTGGAATCTGTGCCTGGAGTGCTTCAACAGCCGTGCTACTGGCACTTTGTACAAGGAGAACGCAGGGATCGAGCGTCACGGGCTTGGAAAGTAGTTGGGCAAATCAAAGAGCGCGTTGTTTTACCTGAAATCAGAAACTGGCATGGCAAAGGAAGCTGTTGCGGGAAACTGACGCGATGCTGTCAGAAAGCCAGCTGGCAATGCTTCGAAAGGAGGCGTTGGTTGCCATTGGCTGCAACATAGATTGATGCTTAGAAATTGGTTCCAGCAAGCTTGACTTGGAAACATTGGAAACATTGGAAACATTGGAAACTGTGCCTGGAATGCTTCAACAGCCATGTAACTGGCACTTTCTACAGGAGAACGCAGGGATCGAGCCTCACGGGCTTGGAAAGTAGTTGGGCAAATCAAAGAGCGCGTTGTTTTACCTGAAGTCAGACACTGGCATGGCAAAGGAAGCTGTTGCGGGAAACTGACGCAATGTTGTCAGAAAGCCAGCTGGCAATGCTTCGAAAGGAGGCGTTGGTTGCCATTGGCTGCAACATCTCTTCACCACGATTGATCGATGTTGCTTTTCTTGGATGTGCATGTTGTGCAAAGGTCATGTGGGCAGGCATACACAGTGACTGGAGAGCGTGCAGGACGCTTTCAAACAACCGAAAACTGTGCCTGGAGTGCTTCAACAGCCGTTCAACTGGCACTTTCTACAGGAGAACGCAGGGATCGAGCCTCACGGGCTTGGAAAGTAGTTGGGCAAATCAAAGAGCGCGTTGTTTTACCTGAAGTCAGACACTGGCATGGCAAAGGAAGCTGTTACGGGAAACTGACGCAATGTTGTCAGAAAGCCAGCTGGCAATGCTTCGAAAGGAGGCGTTGGTCGCCATTGGCTGCAGCATCTCTTCTTCACCACGATTCATCGATGTTGCTTTCCTTGGATGTGCATGTTGTGCAGAAGGTCATGTGGGCAGGCATACACAACAGTAAGTAGACCAACAGGTAGAGTCCATATCATCGGACATCAATCTCGTCTTTACCGGAAATCTATCCAGTCAACACGTATCTCAGAGCCTGATGGTGTGCAGAGCGGCGTCAAGGAATCTGTAAAACAGTAGGTGGATAAAAGATGCAGATGGAAGCCTCGATGCAGCCTGCATGTGACCTGACTTGGAAGTGGAGAAAGACAGAGAAATGTTGACAACTCCACTGCTAGTGCATCAGCAGCCCTGCAGTTGGCACTTGGTGTAGCAGAAGCAAAGGGGTCGAGCCTCATATGTTTGGAAAGTACTTGGGTGTATCTCATGAGAGCCCAAGTCAAGCATGCCAGAGAATTTGGCCAAAGTCTGTCTTTACTGAAGGCAAAAGCTGGCATGGCAAGTGGTCATTGTGTCCATGCTTGAGACAGCTTCAGCAGCGGCAACTGTAGAAGGCAAGACAGCGAATTTTGTGCACCCCCCCCCAAAATGTGGAGTAACAGGTGCAATGAATTCGACTATTTCCCCAATAGCGCAACAATACATAACGGGCGATTGTCTATCCCGCCAACATTTTCTCTTGGCTGAAGTGATGAAACCTCGTCCGATACAAACATATCAAAGTGTTGCAATGGATTCCTTGAGCCTGAGAAATGTGCTTGTCGAGTTTGACCCGACTAGTTAATGCACTTTCCACATCTTGAAGCCTGGTAGAAATTGTGCCGGTGGAAGAGTAGTTGATATACCAATATAACATAGTATAACTACTGTACTTAACGATATGAGTCAGTCCTGAGATTAGTCCGAAACCCGAAACCAGTGGCAGCAGTGTCTCACTTGCAATTTTGAGCGCACGTGGTTGATGCTTCCGACTATGATGAGAATGGAGGCAGATTTTTATCCTTCACTCCCCCCCCTGTTTTGCGCACATGATTTTTGGCAAGCATCAGAGAGATATTAGATTGGAAGGTCGCATGACCCCTGATCAGTCCATGGCTGCAGATTTCCGGAGGTTTTCAACGGTATTGTTTTTACAGTTGCGTTATCCCTACCCTCTTAAAAATGGAATTGGAGGGGGGGGAGTCGTACTGAAATTTCATTTTAGAATTCCATTTTTGCAATCATGTTTTCTCAATGATCAATATTCCTCATCATTCCATGTCAGTGGCAAGCAGGTGAAAATTAAATACTTGCGCTTAGCTCCGGAGGAGCTAAGCACATGTCAGACTGAAGCAGCACATGTGTAGGGATGGCATCCCTCCAAAAATTTGCGCTGCCGTGATCATACTTGCGTTTAGCTCCTCCGGAGGAGCTAAGCGCAAGTATTTTCAAACCAGTGCCCAAGGCTTGTTAATAAATGTTACTTTACAATTCCATTCGAGGGGTTGGATCACTATCCCAGGGGTTCCAAGCAAAAAAAAGTGGAATTCGACAGGTTGATTTTGTCCCCCCCGCCCTCCCCCTCTATAGGGGTAGGGATGTTGCGTTCATGGGAACTGACTTGGAAGCGAAAAACAGAGACAAATGACAGCCATTCCTTCCAGTTGAAGAGATGAGTCATTAGTCAGTCCTGAGATTGGTCCGAAAAAAGTGGCAGCAGTGTCTCTCTTGCAATGTTGAGCGCACGTGGTTGATGCTTCCGACTACGATGAGAATGGAGGCAGATTTTGATCCTTCACTCCGACTGTTTTGCCCCCTGTTTTGCGCACATGATTTTTGGAATCATTGGAAACATTGGAAACATTGGAATCTGTGCCTGGAGTGCTTCAACAGCCGTGCTACTGGCACTTTGTACAGGAGAACGCAAGGATCGAGCGTCACTGGCTTGGAAAGTAGTTGGGCAAATCAAAGAGCGCGTTGTTTTACCTGAAGTCAGAAACTGGCATGGCAAAGGAAGCTGTTGCGGGAAACTGACGCAATGTTGTCAGAAAGCCAGCTGGCAATGCTTCGAAAGGAGGCGTTGGTTGCCATTGGCTGCAACATCTCTTCAGGAAACTGACGCAATGTTGTCAGAAAGCCAGCTGGCAATGCTTCGAAAGGAGGCGTTGGTTGCCATTGGCTGCAACATCTCTTCACCACGATTCATCGATGTTGCTTTCCTTGGATGTGCATGTTGTGCAGAAGGTCATGTGGGCAGGCATACACAATGACTGGTGCCACTTCGGTCCTGATGTTTGCAGTCTGTTTGAGTCCAAAAACTACAGGCGCGCATGACTTGTTTCTAAAAGGCTAATGCCAAAGAGCATTTGCCCAAACTCATCACAAAACAGGTGACATGCGTCGCGTGTGATGCAAGTCTATCTCACAGCAACTCCAAGAGATGGCAGCGTCATGTCATTTCTGATCCCCCAAATCTTATTTCTGAATATTTCTGATCCCTCGACTCACCCAACCTGCATAAGCCAGGGATCCGACACCAAACTCCTTCAGGGCCGAGGAGCGACTGCAGTGACTGCAGTTCTCACAACCTCGGAGGCCTGCTGGGACATTTCCCCGCGTGACTTGACTGCAGTTTCCGTGCTCGGCTAAGGAAGTGGAATACTGAGGTGGTTGTAAGATGTTGTCATGGACATGTTTCAAATACCTTTGGTGACGCAACAAAGCATGGATTCCAAGTTTGCGGTTGAGAATAAAGCTGAGGCCGAAACACTTCAAAAGAATGGACATACCATGGATTTTTGAACAGTTGTGTGAATTTAAATGCCATGCCATGATGGCATAATTTATACTTTAATCCACTATATTCACTGTCACTATATATTCATTTGTATTTATCCATATTTATCCAATGATTCATGATGGGTTTCAGCTTAGTTTGCCTTTTTTTGCCACTGACATTTGCTATCTTTTTTGTGGACAAAAGATACTGACTCCGTGACAATTGAGATAGGTTCCTGTCAAAGATACAAAGACTTCTGTCCATGTGCTGCGGATTGCAGTGCTTGCCTTCGATTCTCATCCATGGTTTGCTGAGGCCTGGCCGTTTACGTCAGCATCGCTTCGTGAGAAAATGAGCAGCTCCACGCAGCCGGGATATAGATAAAATTCACATTGAAAGACCATATTTTTCAAAGCAAATCAGGGTTGCAGCGTTGAACATTGAACAGCAGGGGGAAAATGCTCTTGAAAACTCAGCGGATGTTGTCTCTTGGCTCCTGAACAATAAGAACAAATCAGCGAAGAACCACGAAAGTACAAACCTGTTCCTATGGAGCATTAGATATGTAGGTTTCTCGTTGGAACCAACAACTTCATGAGATTTTTCAGCTTTCTAGGAAGTAGTTTCCGTGTTGCACCAAGCACGCCATGGGTGGTGGAACTAGAACTATATGGCATTATATGGCACTATGGAGGACAGGGAGTGGGTACCTGTTTGGGATTCTTTCGTGTTGCCTTGAGTAACAGGCTCGCTGTTTTTGTGTTTTCTTTCCCGGTTTCCACATTTTCCACCAAACGATCATGTAAGTATTCATGTGATTTCATGTGTACTTGCGATGAATTGCTATGATTTGTTGAATTTGTTTTGGGCCAGCAGATTCACAACTCGACCCATCCCAGCGGCCTTGACCCCGCGGCGCGAGGCCCGATGTGTGCCGCCGCATCCGTTGATCGCTTGATCGCTTTGGATTAACCGCTGCAAGTCTGGTTGCTGAGAAACTGATCCGCCGGCTGTCCTTAGATTCGGATTCTTGAAACCGAAGGTGAAGTGGCGAAGCGAAGGCCCAAAGACTCACAGAGTCACTGTCTCAAGTTAGTGAGTCCTCGCCTTGAAACTCTCAGTTGACTCAGGGTCTCAAACGTGTCCGGTAGAGCCCTGAGAACCTCGACTGCCGAAGTCAATTGGCAAGGCTGCAAGATTCAGGATTTGTCTATTGCAGCCAGGCCCCCCCAACGCACGACCGATCATAGATTGACACAGACAAGCATTGAACACCATGCTTACCATCTATTTTGGGCACGGGTTTTCCCCGAGTCTATCAATGTTTATCGCTGGCAAAAATATTGTTTGACTAAGTTGAGAAGATTTAGACCTTGAAAGGAAACAGAATTCCATGCGCCTAGAAAAGTGTCTTCGTTTAGGTCAAAGCAAGATACATTGCGGAAAATCATGCCGTGAGTGCTTCAGCAGCCGTGTATAGTAACTGGCACTTTGCACAGGAGAACGCAGGGATCGAGCGTCACGGGCTTGGAAAGTAGTTGGGCAAATCAAAGAGCGCGTTGTTTTACCTGAAGTCAGAAACTGGCATGGCAAAGGAAGCTGTTGCGGGAAACTGACGCGATGTTGTCAGAAAGCCAGCTGGCAATGCTTCGAAAGGAGGCGTTGGTTGCCATTGGCTGCAACATCTCTTCTTCACCACGATTGATCGATGTTGCTTTCCTTGGATGTGCATGTTGTGCAGAAGGTCATGTGTGCAGGCATACACAGGGACTGGAGAGCGTGCAGGACGCTTTCAAAAAAACGCAAGAAAGCAGGTAGATTGATGCTTGGAAATTGGTTCCAGCAAGCTTGACTTGGAAACATTGGAAACATTGGAATCTGTGCCTGGAATGCTTCAACAGCCATGTAACTGGCACTTTGTACAGGAGAACGCAGGGATCGAGCCTCACGGGCTTGGAAAGTAGTTGGGCAAATCAAAGAGCGCGTTGTTTTACCTGAAGTCAGAAACTGGCATGGCAAAGGAAGCTGTTGCGGGAAACTGACGCGATGTTGTCAGAAAGCCAGCTGGCAATGCTTCGAAAGGAGGCGTTGGTTGCCATTGGCTGCAACATCTCTTCACCACGATTGATCGATGTTGCTTTCCTTGGATGTGCATGTTGTGCAAAGGTCATGTGGGCAGGCATACACAGTGACTGGAGAGCGTGCAGGACGCTTTCAAACAACCGAAAACTGTGCCTGGAGTGCTTCAACAGCCGTTCAACTGGCACTTTGTACAGGAGAACGCAGGGATCGAGCCTCACTGGCTTGGAAAGTAGTTGGGCAAATCAAAGAGCGCGTTGTTTTACCTGAAGTCAGACACTGGCATGGCAAAGGAAGCTGTTGCGGGAAACTGACGCAATGTTGTCAGAAAGCCAGCTGGCAATGCTTCGAAAGGAGGCGTTGGTCGCCATTGGCTACAACATCTCTTCTTCACCACGATTCATCGATGTTGCTTTCCTTGGATGTGCATGTTGTGCAGAAGGTCATGTGGGCAGGCATACACAACAGTAAGTAGACCAACAGGTAGAGTCCATATCATCGGACATCAATCTCGTTTTCACCGGAAATCTATCCAGTCAACACGTATCTCAGAGCTTGATGGTGTGCAGAGCGGCGTCAAAGAATCTGTAAGACACTAGGTGGATAAAAGATGCAGATGGACGCCTCGATGCAGCCTGCATGTGACCTGACTTGGAAGTGGAGAAAGACAGAGAAATGTTGACAACCCCACTGCTAGTGCATCAGCAGCCCTGCAGTTGGCACTTGGTGTAGCAGAAGCAAAGGGGTCGAGCCTCATATGTTTGGAAAGTACTTGGGTGTATCTCATGAGAGCCCAAGTCAAGCATGCCAGAGAATTTGGCCAAAGTCTGTCTTTACTGAAGGCAAAAGCTGGCATGGCAAGTGGTCATTGTGTCCATGCTTGAGACAGCTTCAGCAGCGGAGGCAAGGCAGCGAATGTTGTGCAACCCCCCCAAAAATGTGGAGTAACAGGTGCAATGATGAATTCGACTATTTCCCCAATAGCGCAACAATACATAACGGGCGATTGTCTATCCCGCCAACATTTTCTCTTGGCTGAAGTGATGAAACCTCGTCCAATACAAACATATCAAAGTGTTGCAATGGATTCCTTGAGCCTGAGAAATGTGCTTGTTGAGTTTGACCCGACTAGTTAATGCACTTTCCACATCTTGAAGCCTGGTAGAAATTGTGCCGGTGGAAGAGTAGTTGATATACCAATATAACATAGTATAACTATATAATGTACTTAACGATATGAGTCAGTCCTGAGATTAGTCCGAAACCCGAAACCAGTGGCAGCAGTGTCTCACTTGCAATTTTGAGCGCACGTGGTTGATGCTTCCGACAATGATGAGAATGGAGGCAGATTTTTATCCTTCACTCCGACTGTTTTGCCCCCTGTTTTGCGCACATGATTTTTGGCAAGCATCAGAGAGATATTAGATTGGAAGGTCGCATGACCCCTGATCAGTCCATGGCTGCAGATTTCCGGAGGTTTTCAACGGTATTGTTTTTACAGTTGCGTTATCCCTACCCTCTTAAAAATGGAATTGGAGGGGGGGGAGTCGTACTGAAATTTCATTTTAGAATTCCATTTTTGCAATCATGTTTTCTCAATGATCAATATTCCTCATCATTCCATGTCAGTGGCAAGCAGGTGAAAATTAAATACTTGCGCTTAGCTCCGGAGGAGCTAAGCACATGTCAGACTGAAGCAGCACATGTGTAGGGATGGCATCCCTCCAAAAATTTGCGCTGCCGTGATCATACTTGCGTTTAGCTCCTCCGGAGGAGCTAAGCGCAAGTATTTTCAAACCAGTGCCCAAGGCTTGTTAATAAATGTTACTTTACAATTCCATTCGAGGGGTTGGATCACTATCCCAGGGGTTCCAAGCAAAAAAAAGTGGAATTCGACAGGTTGATTTTGTCCCCCCCGCCCTCCCCCTCTATAGGGGTAGGGATGTTGCGTTCATGGGAACTGACTTGGAAGCGAAAAACAGAGACAAATGACAGCCATTCCTTCCAGTTGAAGAGATGAGTCATTAGTCAGTCCTGAGATTGGTCCGAAAAAAGTGGCAGCAGTGTCTCTCTTGCAATGTTGAGCACACGTGGTTGATGCTTCCGACTACGATGAGAATGGAGGCAGATTTTGATCCTTCACTCCGACTGTTTTGCCCCCTGTTTTGCGCACATGATTTTTGGAATCATTGGAAACATTGGAAACATTGGAATCTGTGCCTGGAGTGCTTCAACAGCCGTGCTACTGGCACTTTGTACAGGAGAACGCAAGGATCGAGCGTCACTGGCTTGGAAAGTAGTTGGGCAAATCAAAGAGCGCGTTGTTTTACCTGAAGTCAGAAACTGGCATGGCAAAGGAAGCTGTTGCGGGAAACTGACGCAATGTTGTCAGAAAGCCAGCTGGCAATGCTTCGAAAGGAGGCGTTGGTTGCCATTGGCTGCAACATCTCTTCAGGAAACTGACGCAATGTTGTCAGAAAGCCAGCTGGCAATGCTTCGAAAGGAGGCGTTGGTTGCCATTGGCTGCAACATCTCTTCACCACGATTCATCGATGTTGCTTTCCTTGGATGTGCATGTTGTGCAGAAGGTCATGTGGGCAGGCATACACAATGACTGGTGCCACTTCGGTCCTGATGTTTGCAGTCTGTTTGAGTCCAAAAACTACAGGCGCGCATGACTTGTTTCTAAAAGGTTAATGCCAAAGAGCATTTGCCCAAACTCATCACAAAACAGGTGACATGCGTCGCGTGTGATGCAAGTCTATCTCACAGCAACTCCAAGAGATGGCAGCGTCATGTCATTTCTGATCCCCCAAATCTTATTTCTGAATATTTCTGATCCCTCGACTCACCCAACCTGCATAAGCCAGGGATCCGACACCAAACTCCTTCAGGGCCGAGGAGCGACTGCAGTGACTGCAGTTCTCACAACCTCGGAGGCCTGCTGGGACATTTCCCCGCGTGACTTGACTGCAGTTTCCGTGCTCGGCTAAGGAAGTGGAATACTGAGGTGGTTGTAAGATGTTGTCATGGACATGTTTCAAATACCTTTGGTGACGCAACGAAGCATGGATTCCAAGTTTGCGGTTGAGAATAAAGCTGAGGCCGAAACACTTCAAAAGAATGGACATACCATGGATTTTTGAACAGTTGTGTGAATTTAAATGCCATGCCATGATGGCATAATTTATACTTTAATCCACTATATTCACTGTCACTATATATTCATTTGTATTTATCCATATTTATCCAATGATTCATGATGGGTTTCAGCTTAGTTTGCCTTTTTTTGCCACTGACATTTGCTATCTTTTTTGTGGACAAAAGATACTGACTCCGTGACAATTGAGATAGGTTCCTGTCAAAGATACAAAGACTTCTGTCCATGTGCTGCGGATTGCAGTGCTTGCCTTCGATTCTCATCCATGGTTTGCTGAGGCCTGGCCGTTTACGTCAGCATCGCTTCGTGAGAAAATGAGCAGCTCCACGCAGCCGGGATATAGATAAAATTCACATTGAAAGACCATATTTTTCAAAGCAAATCAGGGTTGCAGCGTTGAACATTGAACAGCAGGGGGAAAATGCTCTTGAAAAACTCAGCGGATGTTGTCTCTTGGCTCCTGAACAATAAGAACAAATCAGCGAAGAACCACGAAAGTACAAACCTGTTCCTATGGAGCATTAGATATGTAGGTTTCTCGTTGGAACCAACAACTTCATGAGATTTTTCAGCTTTCTAGGAAGTAGTTTCCGTGTTGCACCAAGCACGCCATGGGTGGTGGAACTAGAACTATATGGCATTATATGGCACTATGGAGGACAGGGAGTGGGTACCTGTTTGGGATTCTTTCGTGTTGCCTTGAGTAACAGGCTCGCTGTTTTTGTGTTTTCTTTCCCGGTTTCCACATTTTCCACCAAACGATCATTTAAGTATTCATGTGATTTCATGTGTACTTGCGATGAATTGCTATGATTTGTTGAATTTGTTTTGGGCCAGCAGATTCACAACTCGACCCATCCCAGCGGCCTTGACCCCGCGGCGCGAGGCCCGATGTGTGCCGCCGCATCCGTTGATCGCTTGATCGCTTTGGATTAACCGCTGCAAGTCTGGTTGCTGAGAAACTGATCCGCCGGCTGTCCTTAGATTCGGATTCTTGAAACCGAAGGTGAAGTGGCGAAGCGAAGGCCCAAAGACTCACAGAGTCACTGTCTCAAGTTAGTGAGTCCTCGCCTTGAAACTCTCAGTTGACTCAGGGTCTCAAACGTGTCCGGTAGAGCCCTGAGAACCTCGACTGCCGAAGTCAATTGGCAAGGCTGCAAGATTCAGGATTTGTCTATTGCAGCCAGGCCCCCCCAACGCACGACCGATCATAGATTGACACAGACAAGCATTGAACACCATGCTTACCATCTATTTTGGGCACGGGTTTTCCCCGAGTCTATCAATGTTTATCGCTGGCAAAAATATTGTTTGACTAAGTTGAGAAGATTTAGACCTTGAAAGGAAACAGAATTCCATGCGCCTAGAAAAGTGTCTTCGTTCAGGTCAAAGCAAGATACATTGCGGAAAATCATGCCGTGAGTGCTTCAGCAGCCGTGTATAGTAACTGGCACTTTGCACAGGAGAACGCAGGGATCGAGCGTCACGGGCTTGGAAAGTAGTTGGGCAAATCAAAGAGCGCGTTGTTTTACCTGAAGTCAGAAACTGGCATGGCAAAGGAAGCTGTTGCGGGAAACTGACGCGATGTTGTCAGAAAGCCAGCTGGCAATGCTTCGAAAGGAGGCGTTGGTTGCCATTGGCTGCAACATCTCTTCTTCACCACGATTGATCGATGTTGCTTTCCTTGGATGTGCATGTTGTGCAGAAGGTCATGTGGGCAGGCATACACAGAGACTGGAGAGCGTGCAGGACGCTTTCAAAAAAACGCAAGAAAGCAGGTAGATTGATGCTTGGAAATTGGTTCCAGCAAGCTTGACTTGGAAACATTGGAAACATTGGAATCTGTGCCTGGAATGCTTCAACAGCCATGTAACTGGCACTTTGTACAGGAGAACGCAGGGATCGAGCCTCACGGGCTTGGAAAGTAGTTGGGCAAATCAAAGAGCGCGTTGTTTTACCTGAAGTCAGAAACTGGCATGGCAAAGGAAGCTGTTGCGGGAAACTGACGCGATGTTGTCAGAAAGCCAGCTGGCAATGCTTCGAAAGGAGGCGTTGGTTGCCATTGGCTGCAACATCTCTTCACCACGATTGATCGATGTTGCTTTCCTTGGATGTGCATGTTGTGCAAAGGTCATGTGGGCAGGCATACACAGTGACTGGAGAGCGTGCAGGACGCTTTCAAACAACCGAAAACTGTGCCTGGAGTGCTTCAACAGCCGTTCAACTGGCACTTTGTACAGGAGAACGCAGGGATCGAGCCTCACTGGCTTGGAAAGTAGTTGGGCAAATCAAAGAGCGCGTTGTTTTACCTGAAGTCAGACACTGGCATGGCAAAGGAAGCTGTTGCGGGAAACTGACGCAATGTTGTCAGAAAGCCAGCTGGCAATGCTTCGAAAGGAGGCGTTGGTCGCCATTGGCTACAACATCTCTTCTTCACCACGATTCATCGATGTTGCTTTCCTTGGATGTGCATGTTGTGCAGAAGGTCATGTGGGCAGGCATACACAACAGTAAGTAGACCAACAGGTAGAGTCCATATCATCGGACATCAATCTCGTTTTCACCGGAAATCTATCCAGTCAACACGTATCTCAGAGCTTGATGGTGTGCAGAGCGGCGTCAAAGAATCTGTAAGACACTAGGTGGATAAAAGATGCAGATGGACGCCTCGATGCAGCCTGCATGTGACCTGACTTGGAAGTGGAGAAAGACAGAGAAATGTTGACAACCCCACTGCTAGTGCATCAGCAGCCCTGCAGTTGGCACTTGGTGTAGCAGAAGCAAAGGGGTCGAGCCTCATATGTTTGGAAAGTACTTGGGTGTATCTCATGAGAGCCCAAGTCAAGCATGCCAGAGAATTTGGCCAAAGTCTGTCTTTACTGAAGGCAAAAGCTGGCATGGCAAGTGGTCATTGTGTCCATGCTTGAGACAGCTTCAGCAGCGGAGGCAAGGCAGCGAATGTTGTGCAACCCCCCCAAAAATGTGGAGTAACAGGTGCAATGATGAATTCGACTATTTCCCCAATAGCGCAACAATACATAACGGGCGATTGTCTATCCCGCCAACATTTTCTCTTGGCTGAAGTGATGAAACCTCGTCCAATACAAACATATCAAAGTGTTGCAATGGATTCCTTGAGCCTGAGAAATGTGCTTGTTGAGTTTGACCCGACTAGTTAATGCACTTTCCACATCTTGAAGCCTGGTAGAAATTGTGCCGGTGGAAGAGTAGTTGATATACCAATATAACATAGTATAACTATATAATGTACTTAACGATATGAGTCAGTCCTGAGATTAGTCCGAAACCCGAAACCAGTGGCAGCAGTGTCTCACTTGCAATTTTGAGCGCACGTGGTTGATGCTTCCGACAATGATGAGAATGGAGGCAGATTTTTATCCTTCACTCCGACTGTTTTGCCCCCTGTTTTGCGCACATGATTTTTGGCAAGCATCAGAGAGATATTAGATTGGAAGGTCGCATGACCCCTGATCAGTCCATGGCTGCAGATTTCCGGAGGTTTTCAACGGTATTGTTTTTACAGTTGCGTTATCCCTACCCTCTTAAAAATGGAATTGGAGGGGGGGGGAGTCGTACTGAAATTTCATTTTAAAATTCTATTTTTGCAATCATGTTTTCTCAATGATTAATATTCCTCATCATTCCATGTCAGTGGCAAGCAGGTGAAAATTAAATACTTGCGCGTAGCTCCGGAGGAGCTAAGCACATGTCAGACTGAAGCAGCACATGTGTAGGGATGGCATCCCTCCAAAAATTTGCGCTGCCGTGATCATACTTGCGCTTAGCTCCTCCGGAGCTAAGCGCAAGTATTTTCAAACCAGTGCCCAAATTTAAGCTACAAAGTTTGTGGCCACAAGCACTATACAGAGGCTTCCATTTTAGTCAGGCTAACCCTGAGATGAAATCCGGGTCCAAGATTTTGTAGCTTAAACTTGTGAATCTCATTTTATAAAGGAGTCATTTTAGTCATGTTAGCCCATCATGATAATCGCAGTGGCATTTTGTAGCATGACATGATGAACTTCATGCTGGCTTATCAAAGGGTATATCCTTGTATTATACAGTTGTTGAAAACGAAGGGGCATTTTGTAACAAGGGAAAACCTCCCCCTATGTCAAGGTGTTGAAACGAAGGGGCATTTTGTAGCTAAGGCTATGTTGGGGAAAAATGGAGCTCAGCAACCTCATTCTATAGCCCCAAGCTTGTGAATCTTTTTTATAACATACAGACCAGGGGTCACAACGTCTCACCGGAAATTTGATGAGGGAATAAATGTTACTTTACAATTCCATTCGAGGGGTTGGATCACTATCCCAGGGGTTCCAAGCAAAAAAAAGTGGAATTCGACAGGTT
>CAMXCT020001844.1:95000-122500 GCA_947184155.2 Cladocopium goreaui
GTGATGAACTCCGGCAATTTTTGTTGCTTCAACCCCTACAGTTGCTGCTTACAGTAAATCCCCATGTTTTCTTCCGCCAATATTGACTTTTTGGTGTTAAACATTGCCACCAGGAGACCTCCCCAGTGGCTGAAGTGAAGGATGAGGCCAGGTCCGTTGACACATGTGGTAAGTTTATCGTCGGATTTCAGGAATGAAAGTTGTAAATTCGCTACGAGAAATCCCCAAAAACGTGGGTACTGCAGATACAGACTGGGTCCGTCCTATGCGTCCTATACTGGGTGGCTGGACACAAACATCCCAAACCCGTTTGGAAATGGCAACATCTTTCAAAAGACCAGGGTAGCAGTAGATGTCCTTTTCCCATTGGTTGGTTGATTGATAGAGGGGCTTGTTTATCCCTTTAACAAGAGGTTTGTTTGATGATAGATGGTATACCAAACCGGCCCCTCTATTTTTACCAGAAGGACATTATTGGTAGCAGGGAAAAACAAATATCATGGATTGGAGAGAATGTCGAGTTTCAGCCCAAAGTCAGCGCAACATTTTGTGAGGAGCCGTCCAACAAGCCCAGTCCCAACCACCGCGATGCCATTCTGGATCTGTGGGGAGCTGAAACTGCTGAAGCTGAAAGGGGCTGGAATTCCTGAAAAACTTAGTCAAAAACCAAGTGAAAGTCGGGTATGTTTGATTAGCCAAGTATGGCTTTCCCGAACTCGACCGATCTTTGGAGGATTTTTTGCAATATTCGAAGCATTTCGAATCCTGTGTGGCAATATTTGGGATTCCGATTCATAGTGAATGCGGCTGGTGGATCAATTTCTCCCGTTAGTCTCAGATTCAGATGCAGAACAAGGTGAGCAGATCTGGAATCACTTGCGTCATTCAACATGGAGCTCTATTGTGTGTGCGATGGCCATGTTCACTTTGGGTCAAAACGGTACTCTTCTGGTCACCCCAAAATAGCTGGTATAATTTACATGTGATTCATAGCCAGCAAATAATGGGCAGGTTTTAACACATCCCCATTTTCCCCAAGAAATGGATATGCTGGATCCCATCTTTAGCATGCGATGACAAGACAACAGACAACCATTCTTCAGCCAGGTGCAGTATCTCACTTCAGCACGACAAGCTGGCTTGTTTGCCAATGATCCACTGATCTCAATACATTTCATCACGACTTCATGTCACGACGTCACTGGAACGATACTTCATGTCACGGCGTCACTGGAACGATGAGATTTTGTTTAAAACCATCCCATTTTCTGGCCGAACTTTTGGGGTTGGTGGACTATGACATAGCTTGTCCCAACTGATATGATCTGCTTTACCTTAATGGCCTTAATGGCTTCGACCGGGAAGTTGATGATTGGTGAGGGATCCGAAGCACTGTGGGTCAAGTTTTTGATGATTGTGGTCAAAAAGTCAAAACCCAGAAGCATGTTTTTTTTGCTACAACCAGCCAATTCGGGAAGGATTCGGGAAGGATATATCATGATATATCATCACATGTCATCATCACATGTCAGAGATATGTCATAAATAAATGGGCTAACGCCCTGGTGCCGCCTGACCGCCATCCTGCCGCATGGTGCACTGGTCTCAGTGGTGTGGGTTTCCTTGCCATGTCATGCAGAACAGCTTCGTCAGTCCGATGAGGTCCACCGCATTCCAAGGTACTGGTGCGGACGAACCAGTTCTGCCAGGCCAGGGCACTCTTAAGCTGCGGAGCTTGCGATGAAGGCCACGGAGACAGCCACCAAGCGAAGAAAGGCTCGCTCAGAAACGGAATTTCTCCGAGCGTTGGAGGCTCGATTTCGCGTGCCATGCGCCCAGGGCATTTTCTCGGGCCAGACCAGAAATTCCAGCATTGCCAACTAAAGCCGCAGGATTTCAGCACTGATCTGCAGGACGGAGGATCACCAAAATTGCAGGGACGCAAAAATGGTTTCTGTCGTGTGCGCAGATTCTGGCAGCACACTAACAAGCACTCGTGTGCCCACGTTTTCGTGGAGCCTCATTGCTGGGTGATGATGAAGACCTTTTGGGCCGCTCAAAGTGGCTCTCGCTGCGGGCTACAGGATACAATTGATCTAGTGGCAATGCTTGGTGTCAAACGTTTCCCAGAAGTCCGCGAGAATTTTCACGGACTTCTGGGAAACGTTTGACACCAAGCATTGCCGCTAAATCAGCTGCTTCCTGCAGTGGTGGAGAAAATTCGAGAAGGCGTCTATGAATGCAGCTGCGTGATGTACCGGGATATTTCTGAATGTGGACATTTGCTTGCCATTCTGTCACGTGGGAAGAGCTCCGTTGGGAGGGAGCGAGACGGAAGCGTGGACATCGTGGACGGACAGGAAACCGTTGGAAATAGCTTATAAAAGGGGGAGTTCCGTTGGGAGGGAGCGAGACGGAAGCGTGGACATCGTGGACGGATAGGAAACCGTGGGAAGTAATAGCTTGGGGAGAGCTACGAAAAGTGCCCAATGCCAGTCTCAAGACCCGAAGCAGCCCAGTGGAACACCCATAACATCCCATAAGAGATTCCTTGGGCCCAGCCTTGCACCCAGTGGAACGAAAAGTGCCCAACAGCGGCCCGGCCTTGCCCCCACAGGAACGCTTCAAGGCCCGCAACAGATAGGTTCTTGGTAGAATCCTTGGGCCCGGCTTTGCCCCCGAAGCTGGGGCCTTGTTTGCTGCCTTGCAACGGATGGAATTGTAAGAGTGGTTAGCTGTGTTGCACACCTGCGGTGATCCCAGGCGCCGCCCCGCCTAGGCCAAGGCTAGGCAGGGGTCGGCGGATATGTCATAAATATGTCATAGGGTCATGATTTTTTATTGGTTGCTGGTGTTAAAAAAGCTTGATCGCATGGCCAGGATATTCTGGTCACAGCTGGCCGTGACGGTTTGGTGAAATTGTGGAGATGACGCTGGATCCAGGAGCTGATCTCAAAGGTGTCTAACATTAAGAACCTCAATCTATAATGATTATATATGTATATATACACACACCAGTTACATAATGTTATACAATGTTTATCACAGTCATATAGTATGAAATTAGCATTATCATGTTTATGATGTTGTTTTTTTTACAGTGTTTAGCACGAGTTGCATAATGTTATATACCAGTCTTGTAGATGGACTTTCCGAGTACCCCATCCATGTGGGATCAACCTGGAAGCTGTTGGGCCCATGACGACCCTGTCATGGGCACGTCACAAGGCCAAAGGTGCTTTGCGTGTTACCCCGTTGCGACCAGCAAAGAGAAACCCCTCAAGGGTTGATGTCCTGCTAAAGTGACAGTTTTTGTTACAGCATGTTACAACGCAATGATGTGACATGTCCAGAAAATGGGACCCACACTTTGTTTCGCTGCCGAAATTCGATAGACTATAGAATGGTTGGGGTGGGTATCCACTTTTTAGTTTGACAGTGACATGGTGTAAATGGCAAGGTGGTCATATCTTGATTGTCTTCAATCATGTTTTGGATGGCTCAAAAATCACCCAGCCAATGGTCGATGAAATCAAACACCTGGCAAGCAGAGAACGAGAGAGAGAGAGAGAGAGAGCTTGATACAGGATGAGCAGTGTTTAAAGCCCTGGTTGGTTGATGATTAGTTGGGGGATTATACCAACAATCAATATATTACCTGTGTATTGGGGACCGGGATTATCATAATCCGTTTGATGATCAAATCCACGGAATGCGACTTCAACGCCAGGGTCACTACCCATGATTGTAAACATGGTTGTGTTCTGTCTCATCTATTTGGAGATGCATCATCACATTTAAAAAACGGATATGGCATGGCCTTCTTCCCCAATTTTACCTCAAAAATAAGTAGACAGGCCACAACAACGCGAACATCAACTAGAAAACTGAGAAATTTTCAGCTGGGCAAAATGGCTCACCATCTTGGTGAGTTTTTGTTGACCACTGACCACTGAACGCCGTAACACATATGTCACGCAGTTGCCTAAGAGCTTCCAGGCAGTTTTTGCGATGCTTGGGACACAATGATTTCATGAATTTCCTTTGGGAAAAAAATGGTGGCAAAACTTGAAAATCAGGTGCATCCAATCATCAATCATATCGACCTTCGTCAAACACGGTCAGGCTGCTGCCACTTCGCAAACCCACTCCACGCGCACCGAAGGTGTCGGGGTTAGTGATCTAAGTGACCTCGCAGTGACCGAAGCCTGGAGTCATGGGGAAGGGAAATCATCCCTATGGCTGGCCTTATTTTAGGTTAGTGTTAAACATTATAACTTACCCAGATGGTATTGAATTCGGGATATCCCATGAAACAACAGTATATGTAGATCTGGTGGTATAAGCTCTTGATATGATATTTGGGCGTATCTCATCTTGGGGTATATCCCAAAAAGTGCAAAGTAATGACGAGAATGATGATGAACTAGTGGATTTGGGAGTGCCCTAAAACTGCCTAAAACAATGGTGGCCATCAGGGGCCCGCATCTTTGATGGCCAGCACCATCACACGGAAACTGTTGAAAATCCATAGCTGCACCAAGTACAACGCAATTTGATATCCTTTGGCAACGGCACATGATGAAGTGACAGAGCCTTTCTGCTCTGAGAGGCTTGTTTGTTGAGATACCGCACCTGGCTACACACTGGTCCTTTGACAAGCTCCTTGACAATTTCGACATTTTGATCTATTTTGGTCTATCTTGATGCATCCTTCCATCGGCAGTTCCGTTGGTCTATTTTCTTGCTGGAGATTCACCATGTTTCACCCATTTTCATGTTACTTCAATATGAATAATCACCATATTTCAATGGTTGTCACCCTTGAAATGGTTGAGATTTGCTATGACTGTTATTTTGAACCATTCAGAAGCCATCCCCATTGTGGCCCTGGGTCCATATGGCCGCGTGGGTTTTTGCCAGTTGCATCCAGCCAGTGGATTGCCACTGTCGCGGGCACGCGGGCAACATCTTCTGCACAATAAAGGCGGGATGAGATTTGGAGTGGGATTGGATGATTTGGAGCATTTGGATTTAGTTTTCTTTTTTGTCTGCATTTGTTTTGACTTGTTTGAACTATTTGATTTCTTCTTGGAGCAGTGATTTGGATTTGAGTATTTGAGCTTGGATCCTTTAAATTGTTTGAATTTCCGAGTTGTTCTGTTTTGCTTTTTGGATGTTGAGATCATGATTTGGAGGGATTTCTGGTGACAACATGCGTGGAACCGAGGGCAACAAAGATGCAGTCTGGAATGGTCACTTATAAACCGTATAAAGTGCATTCCGTTGGACCATGATACTACATGATACCACATGATACCATGGTTGTTTGTGGAATGTTGATCCAAAGCCTTCTGGGATTTGTCCCTTCCCAGTGGCGGCCAGAAGGCCAGTTCTGGCTCCCAAAGGCTCCCGGGTCACGACCAATTGAGGTGTCATCCACAGGTTCGTGGAAGCTGCTGACATCCGAAGTTCTGATGCAGTCTATGAGGTCGACAGCCCAATTCTGGAGGGCCAAAGGGTTGGTATGTCTGGCTATATCATGCTATATCATGCTATATCCATACATGGAGGTTCTCCTATTTTGGTACCCCAAATCATGCAAGTCATTCGACTATTTTATAGTATTTTAGGATTGAAAGCCATGGTGACGACTGAGGATTTTGGGAAACCTTTGTCCACCTTGATTTGGGAAACGATGTTCTCACCCTGGCAAATCAGCGTTTTCGGGTTGCAGTTTGTCCGAATCGAACTGTTGATTACCTGCTAGGATCTCTGTCCCAAATCTTTGCTGTAGTTGTCCACTGAATGGCCATGTGGATGGATAATCCTCTGGTAATTTAACGGTTTGCTATTGAAAATGGCCATAGAAATAGTGGATTTTACCTATAAAAATGTTGATTTTCCATAGCTATGTTAGTTTACCATAGGGATAATCCTCTATACAGCATCTATATAGGAATCAAGGGACAGCGATCTCGGCCTCTGCGACGCTACCGTTGGCTGCTGAAGCCTCGCACTATAGCTCTACGTTGTTTCTCCAAATAATATGGTAACTTCATGTGACTCCGAAAAAGTGAAACACATATTATGTCACCTTAATTACCCTCTGGTTATTTAACATAGCCATGGAAAATGACCCATTTATAGATGGTTTACCTATTACAAATGGTGGATCTTTCCATGGCAAACTCTTAGTCATAACCAGATGGTACCTTAAGCTGGCAGTCCGATGATTCGTTTTCCCCAGGATTTTCACCGACCAGGTGGGCTGCGGTACCGGCGAAGTCACGATGGAACTCCTGCCCCGTGCCCGGAAGGCAGAGTCAACCCTGGATAAACCCTGAGTCTTGTACAATCTATTTAAAATCTTCTATATATATATAGTTAAGGAGTTATCCCCAGAATAGTGGTACTGTAAATCATGATAGATCACTATTCAAAGTGGTACCCCCTGTTCATGACATCCCACAAATGGTTATGACCCCAAAGTATCAAAACTTGTTATTGGAATTTAAGTTTTAATGGGTAGGTTAGGAACCTCTGGATTTGGGGTATCCCCACTTCGACACATTCTGCGAAAAAAAAAACATCATGATGGTCATTTTTGGGACGTGAAACCATCAATTTCTTCGCGGCAACTCTTTTTGAACTACAGTATGGCTTAATGAGCAGCATGAAAGACCGGAGACTCTTCGCGACAGAGGGGGCAAAAGTCAGACCTGCTCCGCGAAAACTTTGCGAAAGCTTGAAATATCTTGGAATGTACTTTGTGGTAAACTAACATAGCTGTTGAAAATCACCATTTTTGGTGGGTAAATCAACTATTTCTATGGCCATTTTCAGTAGTTTTTTGTATGTTTACCAGAGGGTATTCCCATGTTCCTTTTTTGGTATTGCCATATCATCATCTGTCCCCAGGGGTATTGACTTGAACATCACTGTCTACAGTTGGGATGAATTGGGACTGTAACATTTATTGTTTGATGATGTTTGATGTAGATTCTTATCAGTTCACTAGCCCGTGAGTCCGAACTCAAAATTCTGGTATTTCACCAGTCTGAACCCAGACAGCTAATGCGGATAGTTTGTTTTTCGAACCAGAGGGTCGACAATGATTTTGAAGCTGTTGATGAGAATGACGATGATTCTTCTTAGTGTCATTGTGATGTTGATGATAATCTGATCATGTTGGTTACCCTCGGGTAAACTAACATAACTATGGAAAATCACAATTTTTAATGGAAACACTCACTATAAATGGCCATTTTCAATAGCTATGTTAGTTTAGCAGAGGGTAAATGGTGTTTTCTTGCTAGTTACAACCCCCCTGAATGTGGGTGAAGCAATCCCCATCCCCCAGTCATCACCAGAAATAGGTGGTATAAACCATTCCCAAATGGGTGATCTACCATTGTGTTTTACCCCTACTAATGTGTGCCTCTGATTAGTGTGAGGGCCCCCCCCCCCCAAACAATTTGAGGATACTCTATAACTCGCACTTTTTTTTGCCCCCCCTCAACATTTTTTTGGTCAATCAACTTAAGAAAGGATTTCAATTTACTTTCAATTGATTTCAATTTATTTTCAATTGATTTCAATTTACTTTTAATTTACTTTCAATTGATTTCAATTTACTTTCAATTGATTTCAATTGATTTCAATTTACTTTCAATTGATTTCAATTTACTTTCAATTGATTTCAATTTACTTTTAATTTACTTTCAATTGATTTCAATTTACTTTCAATTGATTTCAATTTACTTTTATTTTACTTTCAATTGATTTCAATTTACTTTCAATTGATTTCAATTGCTTTCAATTTACTTTCAATTGATTTCAATTTACTTTTAATTTACTTTCAATTGATTTCAATTTACTTTCAATTGATTTCAATTTACTTTTAATTTACTTTCAATTGATTTCAATTTACTTTTAATTTACTTTCAATTGATTTCAATTTACTTTCAATTGATTTCAATTTACTTTTAATTTACTTTCAATTGATTTCAATTTACTTTCAATTGATTTCAATTTTTCAATTTACTTTCAATTGATTTCAATTTACTTTTAATTTACTTTCAATTGATTTCAATTTACTTTCAATTGATTTCAATTTACTTTTAATTTACTTTCAATTGATTTCAATTTACTTTCAATTGATTTCAATTTACTTTTAATTTACTTTCAATTGATTTCAATTTACTTTCAATTGATTTCAATTTACTTTCAATTGATTTCAATTTACTCTCAATTGATTTCAATTTACTTTTAATTCACTTTCAATTTACTTTCAATTGTTTTCACTTTTACTTTTAATTTATTTTTATTTTTTTCACTCCCAAAAGTTGGTGCTCACAATAGAGTACCATCCAAACAATTATATTATTGAGTAACTGAGCCAATCATGAGGTATCCCCGGTATCCCCTTGAAAAATTGTCTGAGTGCTGTTTTTTAATAAGGGTTTAATAAGGCATCTGATTATTTGGGAAACCTTGCATTTTAAAATTTTAACACAACTATGGCTTTCTAAAGTGAAAGGACCAGCTTTACCCAAAGAAAGGTGGAGAAAGGGTTTTGCTTTTTTTTCACTCCCAAAAGTTGGTGCTCACAATAGAGTACCATCCAAACAATTATATTATTGAGTAACTGAGCCAATCATGAGGTATCCCCTTGAAAAATTGTCTGAGTGCTGTTTTTTAATAAGGGTTTAATAAGGCATCTAATTATTTGGAAAACCTTGCATTTTAAAGCTTTAGCATAAATATGGCTTTCTAAAGTGAAAGGACCAGCTTTACCCAAAGAAAGGTGGAGAAAGGGTTTTGCTTTTTTTTTCACTCCCAAAAGTTGGTGCTCACAATAGAGTACCATCCAAACAATTATATTATTGAGTAACTGAGCCACTCATGAGGTACCCCCTTGAAAAATTGTCTGGGTGCTGTTTTTTAATAAGGGTTTAATAAGGCATCTAATTATTTGGAAAACCTTGCATTTTAAAGCTTTAGCATAAATATGGCTTTCTAAAGTAAAAGGACCAGCTTTACCCAAAGAAAGGTGGAGAAAGGTTTTTTTTTTCACTCCCAAAAGTTGGTGCTCACAATAGAGTACCATCCAAACAATTATATTATTGAGTAACTGAGCCAATCATGAGGTATACCCTTGAAAAATTGTCTGGGTGCTGTTTTTTAATAAGGGTTTAATAAGGCATCTAATTATTTGGAAAACCTTGCATTTTAAAGCTTTAACACAAATATAGCTTTCTGAAGTAAAGGCACCAGATTTACTCAAAGAAAGGTGGAGAAAGGGTTTTGTTTTTTTTTTCACTCCCACAAGTTGGTGCTCACAATAGAGTACCATCCAAACAATTATATTATTGAGTAACTGAGCCAATTATGGTTTTTTCAGGTATCTAATTATTTGGAAATCCTTGCATTTTAAAGTTTTAACACAAATATAGCTTTCTAAAGTAAAGGCACCAGCTTTACCCAAAGAAAGGTGGAGAAAGGGGTTTGCTGTTTTTTTTCACCCCCAAAAGTTGGTGCTCACAATAGAGTACCATCCAAACAATTATATTATTGAGTAACTGAGCCACTCATGAGGTACCCCTTGAAAAATTGTCTGAGTGCTGTTTTTTAATAAGGGTTTAATAAGGCATCTAATTATTTGGAAAACCTTGCATTTTAAAGCTTTAGCATAAATATGGCTTTCTAAAGTAAAAGGACCAGCTTTACCCAAAGAAAGGTGGAGAAAGGTTTTTTTTCACTCCCAAAAGTTGGTGCTCACAATAGAGTACCATCCAAACAATTATATTATTGAGTAACTGAGCCAATCATGAGGTATCCCCTTGAAAAATTGTCTGGGTGCTGTTTTTTAATAAGGGTTTAATAAGGCATCTAATTATTTGGAAAACCTTGCATTTTAAAGCTTTAACACAAATATAGCTTTCTGAAGTAAAGGCACCAGATTTACTCAAAGAAAGGTGGAGAAAGGGTTTTGTTTTTTTTCACTCCCACAAGTTGGTGCTCACAATAGAGTACCATCCAAACAATTATATTATTGAGTAACTGAGCCAATTATGGTTTTTTCAGGTATCTAATTATTTGGAAATCCTTGCATTTTAAAGTTTTAACACAAATATAGCTTTCTAAAGTAAAGGCACCAGCTTTACCCAAAGAAAGGTGGAGAAAGGGGTTTGCTGTTTTTTTTCACCCCCAAAAGTTGGTGCTCACAATAGAGTACCATCCAGACAATTATATTATTGAGTAACTGAGCCACTCATAGGGTAATTAATTTCTTAATGAATAATAAAGCAATAAAAAAAATAATTAAACAAGGAAATAATGAAAAACATGAAACAATAGTAAATACAATTAAAATAAAAATGAAAAAGTAAAAAGTAAAAATAAAAAATAAAATAAAAATAGATAAACTAAAAATAAAAAGAAATTAGTAAATAAAGTAATTAATTAATTTCAAACAAAAAGCATTTGGAAAAAAACATGAAAAAAAATAAATCTGGAAAAAATTTCTCACAATAGAGGCTCCCCCCCAACAATTAGCATGTTACTGAATTAGGAGCAAGAAATTTCTCACAATAGGGTACCAGGCTTCTAATCAGAGGCAAACATTATACCCCTAATTGAGAAGGTGGTTTATGGCATTGTTTTACCCCCATGAAAAAACCCATTCGACTCCCCATTAGACACGACTCACCATGAAGTTGTTCACAGTCACAGGTCTATACTGTCGACCTGGAGAGTCGGATGGTGGAGGAAACAAAAAGCCGAGCACAAAGTGCGGGCTTCCAAAACATGGAGGTGCCAAGCCCTGCCGGTGAAGTCATGATCCCCAGTCGTCACCATAGGTTGCCATGTTGTGGTTTTTTGCTTAAGGATGATGTGGGGTAACCCCAAGACCTAGGAAACATCCATATGTGTAAAAGTTAATATAAACGTGAGTTCTAGAACTGAGATGTTTGATTCCAAATATGCCGCACATGCATTCTGAGCATTCTGTGGTATTTACCCCTTGAAAACCACAAAAATGCCGAGGGGAAACCACATTGTGTGCAGTTTTAACCGACATGTTCGATCGTTTCCATGTTATTCATGTATATTTTTTTATTCATCATATGCAACATGTTAAACAAACCGACTATTATTCCCAATCTTTTCCATGTTTTTTCACTTTTAATTCATCCAAAAAGTTGCCTGGTAGCGCCTTTTCCAGGCCAGGGTCGGAGATGCCCTGCGGGTCGAGATGCCGCATCGCTTTGATGTTTGCGTGTTGGGGCGACCCAGGGGATGGTTTTGGCGCTGATGGCATTGGAGGTTGGGATTCAATTGGGGAAGATAGCCTCTGGCTATGACTAACAGTTCGCCATGGTTTTTCGATGGCCCATTGAAATAGAGGTTGACCTGTTAATAGCATGGTGATTTTCCATGGCGAACTGTTAGTCATAACCAGATGGTATTTAGTTCGTTCAACGAATGCATGGATATACCCTCTGGTAATTTAACAGTTTGCTATTGAAAATGGCCATAGAAATAGTGGATTTACCCATTGATAGCATGGTGATTTTCCATAGTTATGTAAACGTTTACCAGAGGGTAATTTAAGATGTATATTAGCACATGTTGTAAAAATATCTTGAACAATGCGGAACAGCTGGTTGCGTGATGTTGAATTCTGGTGGGATTTCAGTTCCAGTTCCAGCAGTACTCCTGTTGCGTTCATGATGGCTAGTGTTTTTTGGGATGTGCACATGATATGCAGCTATTATTCAACATGAATCCATTAGATGTTTAGCACTATGGTTATCTATGGTTATCTATGGCTGAGAGTCCCAGAGTCCCAGAAATAGATGGCCCAGCTGTTTATCGCCAGCAGAAACAGTGACCAAATTTCAGATGTCGAAGGAAGAAAAAGCTACCACTGTTGACATCCACAAATCATTGAGGAACAACTTACTTACTTGATTTCAAAGCACACATGCCAGCTATACATATCATATATATATGTGTATATATGTATATATTATATTATATATATGTGTGTGTATATGTATATATATACATATGTTATATATACAATTATATATGCACATGCTGGCATTTGTATACTGTGGTGAGTGTCCTGCGAGTTGTAACCCATTGAATTGGACACAAATAGAGCGGGTTTTCATAAAAATTGAGAACCTAAGGACCTAAACAGAATAGCCAGACCATTGAGATTCCTAAGAATCAGTTCCAATAAGATTCAGGTTACATGATTTCAATTTCAAGTTGTTTAAGGAATCCGAATGAGTACACTAAGATTTCAAGAAGTTGAGCTATCCAAATTTCCAAGACCATGTGGACATTTTTGCCAGGTCGAATTTGTGCCTGTCTCAGCTGGATCTGTGGGGAGAACTGTGGATACTGTGGCTTTCAGGTGCATGACTTCAAGCAGCATTCTTGCAATTCTAAGCAATTCTAAGATATCAGGATCCTTTTTTGGTTCCAACACCAAATCCCACTCTATAAAATTTATAGATGAATTGCAGGACACCGACATCGGAACTACACTAGCAGCTAGCACCGCATTGCATCCCGTGTGTCGATGACGTTGATGACCAGAAGTTTGGGTCCATCCTCATGAGACACACCCAAGGACCCCAGAGGATATTGGTTGGGTAAAGTTCTATCGGTGAAGTCCCAGTTGTTGGTTCGCTCATCTCACCATTTTTCCGGCCTTCCTCGTTTAAAACGCGTCAAAATGGCAATATTCTACTTGAACAAGGTTGAATTGGTAGAATCCTCATTTTCATCACGGTGACTTTCCGTATTGAAACACCGGCTTTGTCCATGGTATTCCCAGCATGTTCCCTTGAAACATAGCTTTTCCAAGGCCGTACAAAATCTCCGCGCCCATCATCTTTCGGCTGCTTCGACGGATTTCGGAGGGACGGCCCTGGCGTTCTGCAGTGCTGATGCTCCAAAGTCACTCAGCTACCGGGGAGGATTGATGGGCTGTGGTACAGTATATAAATTACATATATGATATATTAATGTAATGGTCTGTATCTAATATATTATCTACATGTGTATATATACATACATATATATATATATTTGTACATATATATATATAATCTACTAGTTGATTTTCATATTATCATCTATATCTAATAATAGATATTGATATAATTAATGTTCTATATCTATTGTAAATATGATTATCTATTCGGATAAACAGATGTACCCTCATGACTCTAGAGAGGTCATTATATTATTTTAAGAGGCTACATATTACATTGCATGTTGTAGAGGCCCCATTGAGTTCGATGATTTTCCTCTGAACAATATGAGTTCTTTGTTTGATATATGTCAAATTAATTACGAGTAGAAGAATATGATATACTTATCTACATAAGTAGATGTACCTCTATACAAGCAAATATAGTCTATAAAGAGGCTGCACATTAGAATATATATATAGAATTCTACGTGATTATAGGGTATTTACATAGCTTCCCCCAACATTCAAGGGTTGACCGTGTTGTGGCTGACACCCAAGTTGAGCACCTGGTCACGTCCACAAGATCAAGGCAAGATATTTAGTTGCACCAAACGTGATTTTAATGCAATTTTACTTTATAATCCATACCAGCTAATATATGGGTGATTTAGCCAAAATCTATCCGTTTACTTGTGTCAACCACCACTCTAGCTGCCGTTTGGCATTGTTTTTGGCCCCTTGAGAGCCGAACCTTGTGTCAGTTGTGCCTTTGACCGTTGCCAAAATTGAAACCATGACCTCCGCTGAGCCATGACCTGGGGATGATCCATTGGCTGTATCACAAAGGGCGTTTCACACACCACGAATCCAACCTGACCCAATCAGTCTGCCACAGATCTGGTTGTAGATGGGGCAGATTGTTAGATAAGCCTCGTGTTGGGAGGGTGAAATACGTGTACTAGAAATGACTAAGTGAACTTATATAGGTCCATTGGTCATAAACGCAATGCGAGAAACCGTAAACCAATATGAACCACTAACAAACATGGCTTCTAAAAGACATTCCCGCATGGACTTGATTGTTCATTATTTATGGATATTTATGGGGTTTTGCCACATGACCCCAATTCTGACCCCCAGTTGCTGGGCACAGCAAGGAGAGTTTGCAGAGCGTTTGCTGTCTGATCCGGGTGAGAAAGGTGCCGTTAAAAACCGCGTGCCGGAACTTGGGATACCCAACAAAAGGGAGAGCACTTAATGACAAAAAAATCATGATAACCCATAAGATTAAGTTTGATAAACCATAAATTACTCTAAACCATCAACAAAAATCATGATAAACCATCAAATTAAGGGCAAATTACTTCATTTTCACCCAAATATCTGTTCTATGCCTGGGATGAAATATTCTTGGAATGGTATGTGTTTCTTACTCTACACATGCCTAGTTTCCCCATTGTATGACCCCGAGTGTAAATATATATATATATATATATCGGGTTAATTATTTCACAAATTGGATTCCTCAGATCCCAAATGCCCAATTTTGGAACACCTCGATTCTTCTTGTATACATCAATTCAAACTTTAGACATACTAGTAGTCATAGTTCCACAACTCGTTTCGGGTTTGAAATCTTCCATTTCCGAACACACCCAGATGGCTCCTAAAGTCATAATCCTGTCATTTTCTACAGGAAGAACCCCCCAGTTATAATTTGGTTTATGACCCCAGTTTTATGATCCATAGAAACTTAGAATGCTACTTAAAGATGGAGGGTACTTGGATGGTACTGGATAACTGGATAAGTACTCTAAACCTGGTCGGTGGTTTGGAACCATGGAATTTTATGACTTTCCATTCAGTTGGGAATGTCATCATCCCAGCTGACTCATATTTTTCAGATGGGTAGGTCAATCACCAACCAGGTAACTATACCATACCCTCTGGTAATTTAACATAGTTATTAAAGATGGTCATAGAAATAGTTGATTTACCCATAAAAAATGGTGTTTTACCCATAGTTATAGTAGATTTTCCTATTGAACATGGCCATTTATAGTTGATTTACCCATGACAAATGGTGATTTTCTCATTAAAAATGGTGATTTACTCTAAACTCACCATCCGCTTCCGCTTCCGCGCCAGGCTTCTCTCGCCTGGCGCTGAACGTGCGGCTCTTCGCCAAGGCGGTGCGGCTCTTCGACGTGAAAGCGGGCTCCTTCGTCCCTGCGCCGGCGCCGGGGGCTGGGGGATGGTGCCGTTGTGGAAACCATGGCGGAAATCAGCAGGTTTCCTGGGAGGCCTGATACCCTCTGGTAAACTAACAGTTTGCGAACTGGAAAATCACCATGCTATGTAGCTGGGAAAACTCACTATTTCGACTGGGCCATTTTCAATAGCAAACTTTGTATGTTTACCAGAGGGTATTTCCGGTGGATGTTGATGACTGAATTAGTGATCAGATCATTGATGTTAGGATTGGATTCATGGTTGAAGTGTAGGGAAGTGCACTGTAGTGGATCAACCGAAAGAGAAAGTGAGCTGTGTCCTTGTGTATGTAGCGGTGCTGATTTGGCAAAACAGGTCAACATACATACTACATACTAAGAATTATTAAGAGATATTAAGTAAATTCCAATATCAGACACCTCCAGTTTCTGGCATATAAATCATGAAAACTTGTCTCCAGACACAGCTTAAACGAATCCTCATCAGATCTCCACGTTCTTCGGCTCTTGTCACTAGGAGATCCACTCCACGGTGATTCGTTTGGAACCTCGAATACCTGCACCCGAGGTGCTGGAAGGAACATGAAGGAACCATATGAAAAACATGGAAAAGTACCGGTGGTTTTAAGGTATGGTTTTAGTATGTTTTCGTGAAGTCGAGAAACAGTTTCCCAGAAAAATGGGGATGGGTCAAGTTATGTATGAGATACCATTTGACTGGAGGGATGAGCTCTCATGATTCCAAGTTATTTCGGGGTTAGAGCACCAGGCTGAAGTGACCCACCCTACAACGCGTCTGGTAGGTGAACCATTGCAAGTCACCCAATGGGGTTATCCTAGAATGGGGGATTCCATGGGACAGCCTCATTCACGATGTCTTTTTTTTGAGACGGGAACATGAACTTCTTGACGACTTTTTCTTTTGACGACGTTGCGCTCACGGGATATTCTGGGTCTTACCGAGTCTTACCCCTTGTCGTTGGACAATAACTGATTGGTGGTTTCAAACATTTTTTATTTTCCATCTCATATAGGTCATATATGGGATGTCATCCGAAACCCATTGACTTTCACTCCATCATTTTTCATGGTTATTACACCACCAACCCGATAATTTTTTCATGGAAAATCACCATGCTATTCATGGGACATTTCACTATTAAATCACCATTTTTCATGGATAAATCCACGATTTCTATGGTGATTTTTTCCACTGGGCTATGGATTCACCACTGGTTTCTCCCTGTAGGTGGATTTCAATGAATGGGATGCCATGATCCGAGTGATCTTCTTGCGGCGTCGCAAGACCTTGCGCGCTTCGTTGAAGAAACTGTTTCTGGGCGTAACCCGTTGGGGAACCGATGGGGACCGATGGGGGCCACATTAATTTTGGATGTTTCCGCATGTGACTTTTTTCCGGGTTTTTTTTTGATGGTTTCTTAAATTTGGGATCAGTCGTCACAACAGGTTTCATCGCGGAAAAAATTGTCTACAACTGGCTGATTTGGGGGTACCCCTACTTTAGGAATCTTTAGGACACCTGCATGTAATGATTTCTCTTTGAAATGGACCTAAATAGAGACGTACCCTGGTTTTCAAATTAAGCCATGTGTTGCAATATGTTGCAATCCTGGAATCTGGTGAATAACCGAATAACCACAGCAATTCATGTTTCTGACTTGAAGTCTCTCAAACTTGGGGAACATGGCATTTAATAAGCATGTGTGGATTTTGGGCAAGCCTCCAGTGACTTGACTCACATCCATTGCTTCTGATTCCATAACCTGCCACCAGAAATGTCTGCGATGGCAGGTCAACTTTATCCATGCTGGAGCAGAACTACAAGCTCTGCGGCAGCATAGTTTGACGTCTACAGCCTATAGTATTTGGATGTATTTGGTTCATAAGACCATCCAGCATTCTATCCATGACTCCAGTATATTCCAGTTGTTGGTGAGCCGAATTGCTCTATGTCGCCCCCATCGATGATGGCAGGATGTGGTGCTCTCTATCAGGAAACAAGCCTTCAGCTGTTCCTTTCCCCGAGCTGGTTCGCTCAGTGCGCACCTGAGAATCAGCTGCCATCCGGACTCAAGCGGATGAAGATAGAGCTCCACGTGGGCCGTTTCAGACATCCAAATATGTTGATATTGTTGCATTTTGTATGGCTGATGCAACTGCCTTGAACATGAATGAACCTCATTCATGAACATTTTCATGAATTCATGAGCATGATTCATGACATTGCAGGGCCGCTGGGGTTTATCAGGTACTGAATGATGAAGCCATGCTGCGGGAACGTGCCTTCTCTATGGATTTGGATGACTTGCATTTGCTTCTGAAAGCTTTCAATCGAAGAGGTGCGATGCGAGTTTGGAGTTTACTACCGCTGTTGGTGGTGGCTCTTACTGGATTATGACTTTAGGATCTGTGAGACATGTACCGTGTACAACTTGTTTGTGTTTTTTGTTTTTTCTAAGGCTTTCCTCTGATTTTGATCCTCGTGGCAGGCATTCACTTCGCAAGTGTCCACCAAGGAGCTTCTGGTGCTGATGATATGGAGGCAGGGTGAGAGCATTTGGTCCCCTGAGCCTATCTAGTGCTAATTTAAACTAGGGATCATTCCGCCATCCCTGCGTTTAGTGTTTAGAACCATTAAGTTTTTATAATGTTCCATAAATAGTTAGATGTTCCATCTGAAATTCTAACTATAGCTGAAGCTCATTTGTATTCGGTGTATATTATCCATAATGTTGGACAAGAGACATAGCATCTATCCATACATTGGAAAGCCACGTAGAACGCCGTCGCGAGAAGAATGTTCCTGGCAGGATCTCTTTGATGAAGGCATGGAACGAGTGATGGTGGCAGAATGGATCCATTAAAAATACCCTTGTTGAGGATTATGATAAGCCATTTATTGATGATTTTTATTGGGGAAACCGGGAAACCATTGGAATTGATGGGTATGTTTAACCCATTGGCTTGATTGGTTACCTAATTTATTGAGGATTTTGAGAAGCCATTTATTGGGGGAAACCATGGGAAACCTATCAATTGAAGATTGTTCCAAGTCGAACATTTGAGGGAGAGCTACCAGTGAAAACATCTATGCAGCGACCTGATCATGGAATGTTGTTTTCATTGCGTTGCAGGCAGCTTCTCGCCGCCACTACTTCAAGGAGACATGTTGCTGTCGCTTGTCATGGGACTCCATATGTACTCCAAAATATTCTGACATATTCTGATATATGCAAGGAGGATTTGGCTCCAATAATCAATATCCCTGAAAAATAGATAGATATATATATAATGTTAAATTTATAATTCAATATTTTCAAATTATTTTTATTTATATGAATATATTTTTATATATTTGAAACAATTAAATTATTAATATTATAAATATATATATATATTTTTTTTGGAGTCCGTCCTAATAGCTGTAACAATTATGCTTTTTGGTGCTTTCCCTCGTGCACAAAAACCGTGTTCTAGATCGTGCTTTTTGGTGCTTTCCCTCGTGCCAAAAATCGTGCTTGAAATTGTGCTTTTTGGTGCTTTCCTTCGTGCTAAAAATTGTGCTTTAGATCATATTTGTTGCTATAATTATTAGATTTATATTAATATATTTTATAATTAATAATTATATATATATTAAATTAAAAATAATAATTTATTTATTTTTTATTATTATTTTATATATTTATTTATATATTTTTTTATTTATTATATAATTATATTTATATATTTATATATATATATATATTTATTTATATATTTATCTAAATATTTTAATTATCTAATTTAATTATATTTTAATTTATATATATTTTTTAATTTTTGGATTATAATTATAAATTAATTTTTCTTGATTTTATAATTAATAATTTTATAAAAAATATGTTTTTTGTAATTTTATAATTAAATGTTATATTTTATTATATTGATAGGATATATTAAGACAACTTATTTTATAGAGGCTAATTGGTGGGTAATAATTTTAATTTTTTATTTTTTATATATTAAAAAAAAATAAATAGGGTATTAAAAAAAAAAAATGTTGATAATTATTTTAATTAAAATATATTAAAATAGATGTTTATAAATTTTGTAAGTAATTTTATTTTGGGTTAATTATTTTGGTTGAAAATTTAGGAATTAATATAAATTAATTTATTATAAATTTAACGGAGAACGCAGGGATCGAGCCTCACGGGCTTGGAAAGTAGTTGGGCAAATCAAAGAGCGCGTTCTTTTACCTGAAGTCAGAAACTGGCATGGCAAAGGAAGCTGTTGCGGGAAACTGACGCGATGTTGTCAGAAAGCCAGCTGGCAATGCTTCGAAAGGAGGCGTTGGTTGCCATTGGCTGCAACATCTCTTCACCACGATTGATCGATGTTGCTTTCCTTGGATGTGCATGTTGTGCAAAGGTCATGTGGGCAGGCATACACAGTGACTGGAGAGCGTGCAGGACGCTTTCAAACAACCGAAAACTGTGCCTGGAGTGCTTCAACAGCCGTTCAACTGGCACTTTGTACAGGAGAACGCAGGGATCGAGCCTCACTGGCTTGGAAAGTAGTTGGGCAAATCAAAGAGCGCGTTGTTTTACCTGAAGTCAGACACTGGCATGGCAAAGGAAGCTGTTGCGGGAAACTGACGCAATGTTGTCAGAAAGCCAGCTGGCAATGCTTCGAAAGGAGGCGTTGGTCGCCATTGGCTGCAACATCTCTTCTTCACCACGATTCATCGATGTTGCTTTCCTTGGATGTGCATGTTGTGCAGAAGGTCATGTGGGCAGGCATACACAACAGTAAGTAGACCAACAGGTAGAGTCCATATCATCGGACATCAATCTCGTTTTCACCGGAAATCTATCCAGTCAACACGTATCTCAGAGCTTGATGGTGTGCAGAGCGGCGTCAAAGAATCTGTAAGACACTAGGTGGATAAAAGATGCAGATGGACGCCTCGATGCAGCCTGCATGTGACCTGACTTGGAAGTGGAGAAAGACAGAGAAATGTTGACAACCCCACTGCTAGTGCATCAGCAGCCCTGCAGTTGGCACTTGGTGTAGCAGAAGCAAAGGGGTCGAGCCTCATATGTTTGGAAAGTACTTGGGTGTATCTCATGAGAGCCCAAGTCAAGCATGCCAGAGAATTTGGCCAAAGTCTGTCTTTACTGAAGGCAAAAGCTGGCATGGCAAGTGGTCATTGTGTCCATGCTTGAGACAGCTTCAGCAGCGGAGGCAAGGCAGCGAATGTTGTGCAACCCCCCCAAAAATGTGGAGTAACAGGTGCAATGATGAATTCGACTATTTCCCCAATAGCGCAACAATACATAACGGGCGATTGTCTATCCCGCCAACATTTTCTCTTGGCTGAAGTGATGAAACCTCGTCCAATACAAACATATCAAAGTGTTGCAATGGATTCCTTGAGCCTGAGAAATGTGCTTGTTGAGTTTGACCCGACTAGTTAATGCACTTTCCACATCTTGAAGCCTGGTAGAAATTGTGCCGGTGGAAGAGTAGTTGATATACCAATATAACATAGTATAACTATATAATGTACTTAACGATATGAGTCAGTCCTGAGATTAGTCCGAAACCCGAAACCAGTGGCAGCAGTGTCTCACTTGCAATTTTGAGCGCACGTGGTTGATGCTTCCGACAATGATGAGAATGGAGGCAGATTTTTATCCTTCACTCCGACTGTTTTGCCCCCTGTTTTGCGCACATGATTTTTGGCAAGCATCAGAGAGATATTAGATTGGAAGGTCGCATGACCCCTGATCAGTCCATGGCTGCAGATTTCCGGAGGTTTTCAACGGTATTGTTTTTACAGTTGCGTTATCCCTACCCTCTTAAAAATGGAATTGGAGGGGGGGGAGTCGTACTGAAATTTCATTTTAGAATTCCATTTTTGCAATCATGTTTTCTCAATGATCAATATTCCTCATCATTCCATGTCAGTGGCAAGCAGGTGAAAATTAAATACTTGCGCTTAGCTCCGGAGGAGCTAAGCACATGTCAGACTGAAGCAGCACATGTGTAGGGATGGCATCCCTCCAAAAATTTGCGCTGCCGTGATCATACTTGCGTTTAGCTCCTCCGGAGGAGCTAAGCGCAAGTATTTTCAAACCAGTGCCCAAGGCTTGTTAATAAATGTTACTTTACAATTCCATTCGAGGGGTTGGATCACTATCCCAGGGGTTCCAAGCAAAAAAAAGTGGAATTCGACAGGTTGATTTTGTCCCCCCCGCCCTCCCCCTCTATAGGGGTAGGGATGTTGCGTTCATGGGAACTGACTTGGAAGCGAAAAACAGAGACAAATGACAGCCATTCCTTCCAGTTGAAGAGATGAGTCATTAGTCAGTCCTGAGATTGGTCCGAAAAAAGTGGCAGCAGTGTCTCTCTTGCAATGTTGAGCACACGTGGTTGATGCTTCCGACTACGATGAGAATGGAGGCAGATTTTGATCCTTCACTCCGACTGTTTTGCCCCCTGTTTTGCGCACATGATTTTTGGAATCATTGGAAACATTGGAAACATTGGAATCTGTGCCTGGAGTGCTTCAACAGCCGTGCTACTGGCACTTTGTACAGGAGAACGCAAGGATCGAGCGTCACTGGCTTGGAAAGTAGTTGGGCAAATCAAAGAGCGCGTTGTTTTACCTGAAGTCAGAAACTGGCATGGCAAAGGAAGCTGTTGCGGGAAACTGACGCAATGTTGTCAGAAAGCCAGCTGGCAATGCTTCGAAAGGAGGCGTTGGTTGCCATTGGCTGCAACATCTCTTCAGGAAACTGACGCAATGTTGTCAGAAAGCCAGCTGGCAATGCTTCGAAAGGAGGCGTTGGTTGCCATTGGCTGCAACATCTCTTCACCACGATTCATCGATGTTGCTTTCCTTGGATGTGCATGTTGTGCAGAAGGTCATGTGGGCAGGCATACACAATGACTGGTGCCACTTCGGTCCTGATGTTTGCAGTCTGTTTGAGTCCAAAAACTACAGGCGCGCATGACTTGTTTCTAAAAGGTTAATGCCAAAGAGCATTTGCCCAAACTCATCACAAAACAGGTGACATGCGTCGCGTGTGATGCAAGTCTATCTCACAGCAACTCCAAGAGATGGCAGCGTCATGTCATTTCTGATCCCCCAAATCTTATTTCTGAATATTTCTGATCCCTCGACTCACCCAACCTGCATAAGCCAGGGATCCGACACCAAACTCCTTCAGGGCCGAGGAGCGACTGCAGTGACTGCAGTTCTCACAACCTCGGAGGCCTGCTGGGACATTTCCCCGCGTGACTTGACTGCAGTTTCCGTGCTCGGCTAAGGAAGTGGAATACTGAGGTGGTTGTAAGATGTTGTCATGGACATGTTTCAAATACCTTTGGTGACGCAACGAAGCATGGATTCCAAGTTTGCGGTTGAGAATAAAGCTGAGGCCGAAACACTTCAAAAGAATGGACATACCATGGATTTTTGAACAGTTGTGTGAATTTAAATGCCATGCCATGATGGCATAATTTATACTTTAATCCACTATATTCACTGTCACTATATATTCATTTGTATTTATCCATATTTATCCAATGATTCATGATGGGTTTCAGCTTAGTTTGCCTTTTTTTGCCACTGACATTTGCTATCTTTTTTGTGGACAAAAGATACTGACTCCGTGACAATTGAGATAGGTTCCTGTCAAAGATACAAAGACTTCTGTCCATGTGCTGCGGATTGCAGTGCTTGCCTTCGATTCTCATCCATGGTTTGCTGAGGCCTGGCCGTTTACGTCAGCATCGCTTCGTGAGAAAATGAGCAGCTCCACGCAGCCGGGATATAGATAAAATTCACATTGAAAGACCATATTTTTCAAAGCAAATCAGGGTTGCAGCGTTGAACATTGAACAGCAGGGGGAAAATGCTCTTGAAAACTCAGCGGATGTTGTCTCTTGGCTCCTGAACAATAAGAACAAATCAGCGAAGAACCACGAAAGTACAAACCTGTTCCTATGGAGCATTAGATATGTAGGTTTCTCGTTGGAACCAACAACTTCATGAGATTTTTCAGCTTTCTAGGAAGTAGTTTCCGTGTTGCACCAAGCACGCCATGGGTGGTGGAACTAGAACTATATGGCATTATATGGCACTATGGAGGACAGGGAGTGGGTACCTGTTTGGGATTCTTTCGTGTTGCCTTGAGTAACAGGCTCGCTGTTTTTGTGTTTTCTTTCCCGGTTTCCACATTTTCCACCAAACGATCATTTAAGTATTCATGTGATTTCATGTGTACTTGCGATGAATTGCTATGATTTGTTGAATTTGTTTTGGGCCAGCAGATTCACAACTCGACCCATCCCAGCGGCCTTGACCCCGCGGCGCGAGGCCCGATGTGTGCCGCCGCATCCGTTGATCGCTTGATCGCTTTGGATTAACCGCTGCAAGTCTGGTTGCTGAGAAACTGATCCGCCGGCTGTCCTTAGATTCGGATTCTTGAAACCGAAGGTGAAGTGGCGAAGCGAAGGCCCAAAGACTCACAGAGTCACTGTCTCAAGTTAGTGAGTCCTCGCCTTGAAACTCTCAGTTGACTCAGGGTCTCAAACGTGTCCGGTAGAGCCCTGAGAACCTCGACTGCCGAAGTCAATTGGCAAGGCTGCAAGATTCAGGATTTGTCTATTGCAGCCAGGCCCCCCCAACGCACGACCGATCATAGATTGACACAGACAAGCATTGAACACCATGCTTACCATCTATTTTGGGCACGGGTTTTCCCCGAGTCTATCAATGTTTATCGCTGGCAAAAATATTGTTTGACTAAGTTGAGAAGATTTAGACCTTGAAAGGAAACAGAATTCCATGCGCCTAGAAAAGTGTCTTCGTTCAGGTCAAAGCAAGATACATTGCGGAAAATCATGCCGTGAGTGCTTCAGCAGCCGTGTATAGTAACTGGCACTTTGCACAGGAGAACGCAGGGATCGAGCGTCACGGGCTTGGAAAGTAGTTGGGCAAATCAAAGAGCGCGTTGTTTTACCTGAAGTCAGAAACTGGCATGGCAAAGGAAGCTGTTGCGGGAAACTGACGCGATGTTGTCAGAAAGCCAGCTGGCAATGCTTCGAAAGGAGGCGTTGGTTGCCATTGGCTGCAACATCTCTTCTTCACCACGATTGATCGATGTTGCTTTCCTTGGATGTGCATGTTGTGCAGAAGGTCATGTGGGCAGGCATACACAGGGACTGGAGAGCGTGCAGGACGCTTTCAAAAAAACGCAAGAAAGCAGGTAGATTGATGCTTGGAAATTGGTTCCAGCAAGCTTGACTTGGAAACATTGGAAACATTGGAATCTGTGCCTGGAATGCTTCAACAGCCATGTAACTGGCACTTTGTACAGGAGAACGCAGGGATCGAGCCTCACGGGCTTGGAAAGTAGTTGGGCAAATCAAAGAGCGCGTTGTTTTACCTGAAGTCAGAAACTGGCATGGCAAAGGAAGCTGTTGCGGGAAACTGACGCAATGTTGTCAGAAAGCCAGCTGGCAATGCTTCGAAAGGAGGCGTTGGTTGCCATTGGCTGCAACATCTCTTCACCACGATTGATCGATGTTGCTTTCCTTGGATGTGCATGTTGTGCAAAGGTCATGTGGGCAGGCATACACAGTGACTGGAGAGCGTGCAGGACGCTTTCAAACAACCGAAAACTGTGCCTGGAGTGCTTCAACAGCCGTTCAACTGGCACTTTGTACAGGAGAACGCAGGGATCGAGCCTCACTGGCTTGGAAAGTAGTTGGGCAAATCAAAGAGCGCGTTGTTTTACCTGAAGTCAGACACTGGCATGGCAAAGGAAGCTGTTGCGGGAAACTGACGCAATGTTGTCAGAAAGCCAGCTGGCAATGCTTCGAAAGGAGGCGTTGGTCGCCATTGGCTACAACATCTCTTCTTCACCACGATTCATCGATGTTGCTTTCCTTGGATGTGCATGTTGTGCAGAAGGTCATGTGGGCAGGCATACACAACAGTAAGTAGACCAACAGGTAGAGTCCATATCATCGGACATCAATCTCGTTTTCACCGGAAATCTATCCAGTCAACACGTATCTCAGAGCTTGATGGTGTGCAGAGCGGCGTCAAAGAATCTGTAAGACACTAGGTGGATAAAAGATGCAGATGGACGCCTCGATGCAGCCTGCATGTGACCTGACTTGGAAGTGGAGAAAGACAGAGAAATGTTGACAACCCCACTGCTAGTGCATCAGCAGCCCTGCAGTTGGCACTTGGTGTAGCAGAAGCAAAGGGGTCGAGCCTCATATGTTTGGAAAGTACTTGGGTGTATCTCATGAGAGCCCAAGTCAAGCATGCCAGAGAATTTGGCCAAAGTCTGTCTTTACTGAAGGCAAAAGCTGGCATGGCAAGTGGTCATTGTGTCCATGCTTGAGACAGCTTCAGCAGCGGAGGCAAGGCAGCGAATGTTGTGCAACCCCCCCAAAAATGTGGAGTAACAGGTGCAATGATGAATTCGACTATTTCCCCAATAGCGCAACAATACATAACGGGCGATTGTCTATCCCGCCAACATTTTCTCTTGGCTGAAGTGATGAAACCTCGTCCAATACAAACATATCAAAGTGTTGCAATGGATTCCTTGAGCCTGAGAAATGTGCTTGTTGAGTTTGACCCGACTAGTTAATGCACTTTCCACATCTTGAAGCCTGGTAGAAATTGTGCCGGTGGAAGAGTAGTTGATATACCAATATAACATAGTATAACTATATAATGTACTTAACGATATGAGTCAGTCCTGAGATTAGTCCGAAACCCGAAACCAGTGGCAGCAGTGTCTCACTTGCAATTTTGAGCGCACGTGGTTGATGCTTCCGACAATGATGAGAATGGAGGCAGATTTTTATCCTTCACTCCGACTGTTTTGCCCCCTGTTTTGCGCACATGATTTTTGGCAAGCATCAGAGAGATATTAGATTGGAAGGTCGCATGACCCCTGATCAGTCCATGGCTGCAGATTTCCGGAGGTTTTCAACGGTATTGTTTTTACAGTTGCGTTATCCCTACCCTCTTAAAAATGGAATTGGAGGGGGGGGGAGTCGTACTGAAATTTCATTTTAAAATTCTATTTTTGCAATCATGTTTTCTCAATGATTAATATTCCTCATCATTCCATGTCAGTGGCAAGCAGGTGAAAATTAAATACTTGCGCGTAGCTCCGGAGGAGCTAAGCACATGTCAGACTGAAGCAGCACATGTGTAGGGATGGCATCCCTCCAAAAATTTGCGCTGCCGTGATCATACTTGCGCTTAGCTCCTCCGGAGCTAAGCGCAAGTATTTTCAAACCAGTGCCCAAATTTAAGCTACAAAGTTTGTGGCCACAAGCACTATACAGAGGCTTCCATTTTAGTCAGGCTAACCCTGAGATGAAATCCGGGTCCAAGATTTTGTAGCTTAAACTTGTGAATCTCATTTTATAAAGGAGTCATTTTAGTCATGTTAGCCCATCATGATAATCGCAGTGGCATTTTGTAGCATGACATGATGAACTTCATGCTGGCTTATCAAAGGGTATATCCTTGTATTATACAGTTGTTGAAAACGAAGGGGCATTTTGTAACAAGGGAAAACCTCCCCCTATGTCAAGGTGTTGAAACGAAGGGGCATTTTGTAGCTAAGGCTATGTTGGGGAAAAATGGAGCTCAGCAACCTCATTCTATAGCCCCAAGCTTGTGAATCTTTTTTATAACATACAGACCAGGGGTCACAACGTCTCACCGGAAATTTGATGAGGGAATAAATGTTACTTTACAATTCCATTCGAGGGGTTGGATCACTATCCCAGGGGTTCCAAGCAAAAAAAAGTGGAATTCGACAGGTTGGTTTTGTCCCCCCCCCGCCCTCCCCCTCTATAGGGGTAGGGATGTTGCGTTCATGGGAACTGACTTGGAAGCGAAAAACAGAGACAAATGAGATGAGTCATTAGTCAGTCCTGAGATTGGTCCGAAAAAGTGGCAGCAGTGTCTCGCTTGCAATGTTGAGCGCACGTGGTTGATGCTTCCAACTACGATGAGAATGGAGGCAGATTTTGATCCTTCACTCCGACTGTTTTGCCCCCTGTTTTGCGCACATGATTTTTGGAATCATTCGAAACATTGGAATCTGTGCCTGGAGTGCTTCACAGCCGTGCTACTGGCACTTTGTACAGGAGAACGCAGGGATCGAGCGTCACGGGCTTGGAAAGTAGTTGGGCAAATCAAAGAGTGCGTT
>CAMXCT020001844.1:127500-128722 GCA_947184155.2 Cladocopium goreaui
CAAATATCATGGATTGGAGAGAATGTCGAGTTTCAGCCCAAAGTCAGCGCAACATTTTGTGAGGAGCCGTCCAACAAGCCCAGTCCCAACCACCGCGATGCCATTCTGGATCTGTGGGGAGCTGAAACTGCTGAAGCTGAAAGGGGCTGGAATTCCTGAAAAACTTAGTCAAAAACCAAGTGAAAGTCGGGTATGTTTGATTAGCCAAGTATGGCTTTCCCGAACTCGACCGATCTTTGGAGGATTTTTTGCAATATTCGAAGCATTTCGAATCCTGTGTGGCAATATTTGGGATTCCGATTCATAGTGAATGCGGCTGGTGGATCAATTTCTCCCGTTAGTCTCAGATTCAGATGCAGAACAAGGTGAGCAGATCTGGAATCACTTGCGTCATTCAACATGGAGCTCTATTGTGTGTGCGATGGCCATGTTCACTTTGGGTCAAAACGGTACTCTTCTGGTCACCCCAAAATAGCTGGTATAATTTACATGTGATTCATAGCCAGCAAATAATGGGCAGGTTTTAACACATCCCCATTTTCCCCAAGAAATGGATATGCTGGATCCCATCTTTAGCATGCGATGACAAGACAACAGACAACCATTCTTCAGCCAGGTGCAGTATCTCACTTCAGCACGACAAGCTGGCTTGTTTGCCAATGATCCACTGATCTCAATACATTTCATCACGACTTCATGTCACGACGTCACTGGAACGATACTTCATGTCACGGCGTCACTGGAACGATGAGATTTTGTTTAAAACCATCCCATTTTCTGGCCGAACTTTTGGGGTTGGTGGACTATGACATAGCTTGTCCCAACTGATATGATCTGCTTTACCTTAATGGCCTTAATGGCTTCGACCGGGAAGTTGATGATTGGTGAGGGATCCGAAGCACTGTGGGTCAAGTTTTTGATGATTGTGGTCAAAAAGTCAAAACCCAGAAGCATGTTTTTTTTGCTACAACCAGCCAATTCGGGAAGGATTCGGGAAGGATATATCATGATATATCATCACATGTCATCATCACATGTCAGAGATATGTCATAAATAAATGGGCTAACGCCCTGGTGCCGCCTGACCGCCATCCTGCCGCATGGTGCACTGGTCTCAGTGGTGTGGGTTTCCTTGCCATGTCATGCAGAACAGCTTCGTCAGTCCGATGAGGTCCACCGCATTCCAAGGTACTGGTGCGGACGAACCAGTTCTGCCAGGCCA
>CAMXCT020001845.1:0-5000 GCA_947184155.2 Cladocopium goreaui
GGTATCAAATATCCCATCTGGGAAAATTACAATAATTCACTAACCTGAAAAGTTCGGCTACCCTGGGGATGTTTCCCCTTACTAACCACGATTATAGTGAGGGAGAACAGTAGTGATGTGTTATAATTTACCCAGATTGAGGGACTGACCATCAATTTGAAAGGATTTGTTTATAGGGTTTTCATGGATTTAAAACTGTAACCGTCAGCTTAAACATGTTTTAAGAGAATTTGACCGTCATTTCCAGGGGTTTTAAGTATGAACCATCAAACATGTGGTACCGCCAGGCTGGGGTCATGAAACCTCATGAAAACCCATCAAACCCCATATATATATACATATATATATATACATATATATATATATCTATATAGATATACTGATTGTTACAGGATGGGGCCCCCAGTCGAGCTCGCGTTCAGTTGCCTTATTTCAGTGGCTGAAATCTATTATGGTACAGTAGATATAACGAACTAGTTCATGGGGGTTGTTTCATGGTTTATAAACCAACGTTCACATCACTGGGGGGCCCCCATCCTGTAATGGCATCACCATTGGGCAGGCACAAGATTATATCATGTTAACTGATCACTGATGAATATTATGTTAAACGACAAATAATGAAAGTCAACGGTAAAACTGACTGGTGATACAACAATCGATCTATATATATATATATGTAACATACATTAACATAACATACTAATTATACTTGGACGGTGATGAACCATGATTGATTAGCTAGGTGGTGATCGTAAGTGGCTTCAAAAAAAAACAATTGCGGATGAAGGCTTGCTTCGGCCGAGGCAGACGCACGCGGCTTTCCGTTTTAACTGGGCGACGAATTGTGTTTTCTTATTTTGACACCCGGAAAGGATAGAAATTTTGACTCTATATGCACAGACAGTTAAAAATTATTCTTATATTTGCTCAGGAGTTGCCAAAAAATAATCCACATTGAGCAAACATTTAAGCATAATGCAAGCAAAATCCTTGTTAAAATATGTTAACATATGTAGCACTGTATCACATATTCGTTTTTTCCTATGAAACAACACCACTTTTGTTGGCCAACGAAATGGGGATCAACATCCAGGTAACGACATGTGCTGACACTGTGACTGTCATTGTCAGTATTGGAGCGGATCCATTTTGGGGTGCTGAAAACTCATCTGGCTGGTGGTTGACCTACCCCTCTGAAAAATGATGAAGTTGGTCAGATTGGATCATCATCCCAACTATTGGGGAAAATAAAACATGTTCCAAACCACCAACCAGTCATGCTGAATGTTAAACGTGCACTTTGGCTCACCCTCAGGCTGTTTAATTTGGCGGATAGTATAGACATTGTCACTTGTTGTGTCCAATCTATAACTGGGGTGCAATATGCTTTTTGCCCACCAACAGTCTTGGCATGCACAGCCAAATAATATGTGTTTGTCTGAACATAGGGTACCCCAAATCTGCTGCTGTAAAAACATTTACCCGTTCAGAACAATAAACTGGGGCCTGAAGCATACTCACGTAAATACGTATATAAATGTATATCATACATCGTTCATTTGTAAACACAAGTATATTATTGATTAAATGTAATTATATTACATGATATTATGAAATTGTATATATATATATTAATATACACATAGAATCATATAGACATATACATAAGTTTAAATCCTATCTGGTTGGTGGTTTACCTACCCCTCTAAATATATATATATATAAGTCAGTTGGGATGATTATTCCCAATATATGGAAAGTTATAAAATTCATGTTCCAAACCACCAACCAGATATTTATAGATCCCTGATATTCCTCCCATGTTCCGCGGTCAACTTCCAAGTCCGAGAGTCTCGGAAGATTTGGCCCAGATATCTCTGGGCGTCCAGTTGGTTCGAGATGCTGTGTTTCTTATTCCTGGGCGTCAAACAAAAAATGGCTGTGGATGGCTGTGGGCTACCATGTGGTACCTGGTTAACTCTGAAACTGCTAGATTTATACCGCCATATCATGCCGTATCTCCTAGTTATGGCCATTTTTAGGTTGGGATGATGATTAGTTCATGGAGTGCAACATGGTTTTCTTGCAGATATTCAGGCCCATCTGACGCCAAGCGCAGTAGGCACGCTGTGCAATTTCTGTTGAGTTTGGCTCAAGTCGTAGTTGACGTACACGAATCAGAGTTGATGATCTCAATTGGTGAACAACCAGGGGCAAACAAACTCCTTAATAAGTTGTGAGAAGCATGGAACGCTACAACCAAGATGCATGGTTTACTGTACTTCACAATCCATTTGCCTGAGAAAAACCTCCTGAAGTTGGGATCATTCAGGATTTAACCAGCAAAAATGCTGACTTTTTAGGGGACACGGGGAAAACCAAACAGGAATGGTACGGTAGCATTCTGAAAAATACCCCTAAATCCCAGGGATTCATTGCTGCATATGAAACACTACAACGTGGTGCCCCAAGTGGTTGAGCTTGTAGATCCATGCAGCTATAGTTATATCAAGTTATACCTACCTGACTACGTACTTGTACACCAACAGCAACCTATCGTTTCAGGGTACAATAAACCACCAAGCTGAAATGTTCATGGGATTGATCCACCAACATTCAGCCAGGTGTATGGTTATCTTTAAATCACCCTGGAGATTCATATTTTGCTCGATTGCTATTTAGAATCTTATACCATCCCACAAAATTCTCATATTAGTGTATATAATGTAGGTAAAACACATACAGTAATAATAAACGAAATCACCATAAATAGTTGGTGGTATGGTTACCATTCCCACATGGATGGCTTGTGACATTGTGTTACCCACATTATCCTCTATTATCCCATTCACTATACAATTATATTCAGAGAGTATGATTTATATCTATACTCCCATTGTGATTAATCTGGGTAAATGATATTAATTCACTAACCTGAATAGTGCGGCCATTTGGGGATGATTTCCCTTACTAACCATGATTCCAGTGAGGGAGAACAGTGAGGTCGTTATAATTTACCCAGCTTAATGTATCCTCTATGAGTTAATCACCCAGATATATACTTTCCTCTGGCTGATGAAACCGAGTCTCTGCTGCTGAATCATCACCTGAGGGTTCTGGGTGAATGGGAAGATGGGCAACTCGGCGAAGATTTTGATAAAGTCATATCACCTCCAATTGAAAATGCTACTATTGGATATATCTTCAATATAATAATATACATATATATACATATATATATATATGGTGAGGAAAAGGCGAGGAAATTCGGAATATCTTCAATATGTATGTGTATATATATATATATATAATACCAAAACACTCGGCCAAGGCAAAAAAATACATCTCCCCCAATTAAAATGGTATTGGATTGGTTGATGATTTTTTTGCGGGATCCCATTGAAGGAAATATAGTTATAAATATATCTATATAATATGCTTGCAAAGTGGGACCCCCACACGATACTTACGTTTGTGAACATATATGTTCAATAACTGTGACTGGTTGGTGGTTGACCTACCCCTCTGAAAAATATGAGTTCGTCAGTTGGGATGATGACATTCCCAATATATGGAAAAATAAAAATGTTCCAAACCACCAACCAGTATATGTTCAGTAACTATGATTTATGGTACTTACTTACTTATAACTATAGTATTCACGGATATTCATGGAAAAAAAAACAAGGTTCACATAGCCTGAGGCCATGAAAATGAAATGGATCTGGGGTTGTGAGGAAATTGTGAATATCTTCAATGTATATATCTGGGTAAATTATAATATTTCACTAACCTGAATTAAGGCCATTTGGGGATGATTTGATTTCCAGTGAGGTCGTTATAATTTACCCAGATATATACAGTATATATATATATAGGATTCCTCCAGTAATGTTAGATCCTTTATCCGAACGACCTCACTAAACCTGTCCCAAAATGACTCGGATTCCTGATGAATCCACTGCTGAATCATCAATGTACGCAGTATACTTGGTCACTTCATGGCTGCGAATATCTTACAAGAGTTTTTTCAACATTTATGGCCCCCATTGCCCCCACCAGTTTCGTTTGTTGCTTTATAACCCACATGAATACCATAGCCATTCCATAGTCATAAGGTACCATGGACCATAGGAGCACCAACTGAACTATCGTAAACAGGAACCCCACGGTCAAAGCATGTCAGGATTTCTTCCCCGCGTTTTGGGGTTACACCCTCCGTTTTAGTCCATGCGCTACATACTTTATTGATAGGATAAAATAAAATCCGTGCGTTTGAGTTTGCGTTTACAGAATCCCTCCATTTTGTTCATGTCTGTCCATTTGTGTCCATTTTGTCCATCCATTTATTGATGCTCTTTGGCTCAAAACTCCATCAGCTGACGCTTGCATCCCAACTCCCCACCGCTTGGTTGCTCAAAAACATCTGGTGGCTATTGATTTTTACCAATTCGTAAAACAAACAAAAACCGAGACATATTGGCTGAAAAACATCATGTAAAATAGAATATATCAACTGTACTATCATGTAGTTGGGAAACTCTCAGTACTCATTGGCTCATCATTCTCATTTAATGTGGGTAAAGCAACAATACATCAACCATCCCCCAAATCACTTTTTAGATCCTTTAGTAGATGGTATGGTTATGGGCAAACACCTCGATTTGCCCGCGCTTGTCGGCGGCCATCTTTGTATGTGCTGAAAATGTGGTAAAAAATGGGAATGTTTGCATCATGGCTAACTTAATGTTGTATATCGGCACGCACAGCATAGGGACCTGTGCGAGTCTCTTACACATCATCATCATCATCATCATCATCATCATCATCATCAATCATCATCAAACCCTTATTGAAGATCTTCAATGAATGTAGAAGTTTAACGGGGGTGGGAGAACTAAACCCATATGTAAGATCTTCAATGAATGCAGAAGTTTAACGCGGGTGGGAGAATTAAACCCTTATTGAGGATTTTCAATGAATGTAGAAGTTTTAAC
>CAMXCT020001845.1:10000-12500 GCA_947184155.2 Cladocopium goreaui
AAACTCCGACAGCGCTGGACCTTCGTGCCTTCGGGCCATCTGTGCCGATCTTGTCTTGTAGTTTCACATCTCAAAAACGCAACGTTGCGATGTAAGAAAAACAACCAGCTTGGGGATCATCATAGATCAGTTTGTATTAACCCAAACCTGCATGACGAAACAAAATCACATCCAGTTTCAAATATGCAAATATAGTAAAGATTAATGATTAATACCTCAGGATGCAAATTGTTTTGGATATTTACATTGGAACGTACAAACCGTGCAAATTGGAATCACGAAAATCGCCTGCAACATGTTGTTGATCTTTAGCAGGCTGGTCGGGATCTACAAAGATTAAAGTTCTTTTCCGTAGCCATCCTAGATGACCAAGATGGCAATTCGATGATATCTATATGTCTTATGTCCATATTTTTCTAGTTTTCAACCACTATGACTTAGGGTTTGCAAACCAGTCGCCAAGCTAGTCGCCATCCGGCCCAACATCCAGACCGGTCCAAGAGTCGATCAAATATCGATCGGACACCGAGCAAACGCAATGACACACCACCGAGAGCGGAATTAACCACCTCCGCGTGCGACTCCGCTTGCGTTGGGGTTTGACAAAACCTCAGAATTGATGATTAATTATACATATATGATATGATGATATATGTATACCCAATTATATAGATTATATCGAAAATTTAATGTATGTATAGTTGCATATACACATATTATGTCAATTTATTGCATATATATATAAAAAATTATATATATATGTGTTTTATAAGTGTAGGTTGCAAACCTTCAATTAGCAAATTAGTAGCTGAAAATTGCCAACAGAATAGTTGTCCATTCTTTCGAGAGATTTGAATACAACAGAATCGTTGTTGCCGAAAACCGACGAAACAAATGTCTATACCCTCTGGTAAACTAACATAACTATTGAACATGGCCATTTCTAGTGGTTTTAACCATTGAAAATGGTGATTTTCCATAGTTATGTTAGTTTACCAGAGGGTAGTTTAGTTGGTCAATATACAATTGATGTTGGTAAAATCCAATGTTTCTTGGTGCTTCAATCAGAATTGAAGTTTGGTGAAATCCAGCCTGATCCGCCCAAAAGTGTGGCAATAACAAATGCATTTGGTCAAAATATACCAAAATTGTTATCTCAATGTAAGCACATATGATCAGCCAGTGGTGTGGTTTACCCAGAAATTCAGACTAACACATATGCTGGGATGGGTGTTTTCCCAGAATTCAATCACTGAAATTGGATGTCCCACTGTTATTGCCATATATGCAATGGTCAAAACATGATATATATATATATATATACATGGTTTATGTTCATCCATCCCACAATTGGAATTTCCCAATATGTATATAAAATCCATCTTTTGACCATAGCACATATATTTCACCATATATTCCATATTATTGTTGTTCAATGTTCTTCATATATTTGCATATATGTCCACAGGTTTTCCCTATATTAGCCTTATATAGTTCCCCCTGTTTCAACGTCCCACATTTCCCCTCCGAAATCGCTGGGATACTCCTCGCGTCCCACGGAGAATCTCCTTGAAAGGCCGTGTAGATCGTCTGAGAGAAACCATGTTTTTATCGTTTACCCTTGGGTGTATACATGTATATACATGTAGTATGTGTAAATATACACATGTGTATATGTGGTATATATACATAAATATATATATATGTATATATTGGATGTATTTATTATATAGTGTACATATACGGTTTATCTAAATGCCAATAAATGCTAGATGTTTATAGGTTGAGGAAAGAACAGCCATAATCACCCATATTAATTGGCAGTTGTATTGGAGCATTGAAAACAGCATAGTAGAGCATGTTTTTTTCTACAAAATACCAAATGTTTTCTATCACTGACTAAACATAGTTTTTTCCTACAATATTAAAGGTCAAAATAATGGTACAAAGTGGTCCTCCAATAGTTGGCTAAGTTGGTTTATTTATAACTCGAATAACTACTACTACTACTACTACTACTACTACTACTCCTGCTACTACTACTACTACTACTACTACTACTACTACGACTACGGTATGGACGGTATAGACTATAGCTAGGATGTATGGTTGGAGATTTGTCTACAGTTGAATGGCCAAACATAGTCCAACTTTGAACATATTCTAATTAATTTGGGATGGGGTCTGCATCGTAATCCTCAGTTTTGATCTCTAAATTACCAATGTACAAGGGTTGGTAAATGTCATAATGTCCAAATAGGACTGCAATCCCAACCCCTGATGTAGCTCATCAACTTACCAAAATCTCTGCAAAAAACACCATGGTTTAGCCGCTGCCAGGAAAGGAGGCAACCAGTTGCTGTGCCGAGTCGCAACGTGCAAGACCCATCTTTCAAGTAATGGAGGCAGTTGGTCTGTGATGTCCTTGCTGGACGGCTGCCATGTCGTTTTCACAGGGGAAAACGATGTTTGATGTAGGAAGTCCATGCGTTTCAAGCCA
>CAMXCT020001845.1:17500-85000 GCA_947184155.2 Cladocopium goreaui
CGAGGCCCGGACAAGGCCAGAAAATAGTTTTGGAAACCCCTCAGCTCTAGCAGCTCAGCAGCACTTTGCACGCTGCCCGTGGTGGCTGCAAGCTGCAAGTGTTGACTGCACACATGGTCCTTCCTTCCTTCCTTCCTTCCTTCCTTCCTTCCTTCCTTCCTTCCCTTCCTTCCCCCCTTGCATCCTTCCCTCCTTCCCTCCTTCCCTCCTTTCCTCCTTCCCTCCTTTCCTCCTTCCCTCCTTTCCTCCTTCCCTCCTTTCCTCCTTCCCTCCTTTCCTCCTTCCCTCCTTCCCTCCTTCCTTCCTTCCTTCCCTCCTTCCCTCCTTCCTTCCTTCCCTCCTTTCCTCCTTCCCTCCTTTCCTCCTTCCCTCCTTTCTACCTTCCTTCCTTTCGTCCTTCCCTCCTTTCCTCCTTCCCTCCTTCCCTCCTTATTTCCTTCCTTCCTTCCTTGCTTCCTTCCTGCCTGCCTGCCTGCCTGCCTGCCTTCCTGCCTTCCTTCCTTCCTTCCTTCCTTCCTTCCTTCCTTCTTCGCACCTTCCTCCCACCAGAAAACGGGAAAAAAATCCCAAAAAAAATAGCCCTCCTGATACTTCAGTTGGTTATCTCGCATTGTTTTTTTGTAGATGTATGTATAGTTAATGAGGATTGGAATCCGATTTATATCAAAGATTTCACATGTGCATCCATACAATGTGGGGTCCCCTAGTTGTAAGTTGGTTTGTAAACCCCATTAACTATAGTTATATCTACTATATCCCATAGTTATTGGAGTTATAAACCAACTTAGCTATCTAGGGGGGCCCACATTGCACCATGCAAGCAAGAAAAAGGCGGACAGTTCTGCAGGTATTTCATGCCTCCCGACCTCCGTTTCCACCTGCCCTGGACCAACTTTGAGAAGGGAGAAGCAAACAGCAAGGCTTCATGGGTGACTTTGAAGGACAGTGATTTTTTTCATATCAACCCAGTATCATAATTATGATTCACGAAATTATCATCATACACATAGGGTTCTATGGAAAAAAAAAGGGTCAAACATCTATGAACCCTAATAAATCATAGACATACATAGAAAATCATAGAAATACAATTTAGGAGGGTTCATCATTCTTGACCAGTATTTCTTTCTTAGTCGTCGCATCTATTCCTTATTGCAAGGATCATCTCGTGGGAAACCACACCGGAAACCACACCGAACTCGGACATGATACCCTGCCATGGGAAAACCATAGGAAATCCATCAGAAAATGGTGATTTAACCAGCAACAAGCATTAATATCTGGATTATTTCGATGAGTATAGCCCTATAACATCCTATCACATCCTATAAACCAGTTATAACTTGTGAGCTGACCTCATTAAGTGACCAACTGCAGGAAATTTTCACCCCACCGCCATGGTCGTCCAAGTGACTCAGCTGCTGGGATATATAGATCTTCATTTCTCCAAACATCCATAAGACCGGACCAATAGGCTATGATGGGTTATGATGGATTATGGATGTTTTTCAAGGGTCTTATTCCATCATAAGCCATCTCCATTGTTTTTGAACATGATTTTAATAGGAACAATGAAACTCTCCAGGCAAAATATGATGCGTCACTGGCCCTGAACCCTAGCAGTATCTCTTGATTACAAAAAGAAACACATCGTTGGTGTCGGTAGAATCTCGGTTGCATTTCACCCCCAAGCAGTCAGTAGCCACAGAGTCCGCGTCTTTTCAGGCTGTTGATCTCCACAGTGGGGCTATCCCCCTCAACAATCAACAAGGTTTATATTATTGATTATATATTGATGTGCCTTCATCATGGATCATTGTGTATAACACTTTGTCAAACAAGTCACTTCCTTTTTTATGTGTTTCTGGAAACTTTTTCTTGAAGTGGGACTTTAGCCAAACAAGAAAGGCTTCTCTAACTGTTTGAATTGGATCATGGTTGCATGTAGTTCGGCTCCCGTTCATCACTGCACTTGGAGGACCACTCCGCTCATAGTAATTGGTTCGTCACCACAATTAGTTAAAATCCATTTATCAATGCGATACGACACATTTGGGGGACTTGCGAACCAAGGTGATTAACAACTTTCCAAAGTACAAGGTGGTACGCCCCTAGTCTTAAGTTGGTTTATAATCCCTATTAACTATAGATATAACCTCCATAAACCCTGGATATTGGATGACCTGACCCATTGCGGGGAGATCAAAATTTCCGGCTGCCGTTCAGGCACAATCTGATGACACGTTCCAGTCCGTGGAGGAGAAAATAGCCTCAGACGCACGGCTCAGGGCTATATCGGTTGCCTGAAAAAAGTGACTCAGTTCTATGGTCTATGGTAGATATAACGAACTAGTTGATGGGGGTTATTTCATGGTTTATAAACCAACTTATGACTGGGGCACCCCATCCTGTATAGGGTTTATAGTATAGATACATACATCTACAATCAAATGGGTGATAAACCAACTTGTCACTGCGGCCCACCCTTTACAAATGGGTGGGTCCGGAAATGATGCCCCCCCAACAATCCCGTTGTTTTAAGACATATATTTTGATGGAACACGTGCGATGATTTCACCTTTTGCCTACGACATTCTGCCAGTTTGGTTCTCTTTCTTCTCCAACGTAGGGATGAACTCATGGAAAAAGATCCTGACCAGATTAGAATTCTGTTGAATTTATGTATCATTGGATATACCCTCTGGTAATCAAACATGGCTAGCTGGAAACTCCACCACTTGTAGATGTTTTTGCCCAGCGAACTAAACTTCCATGAGTTCTCACCCATTCTCCGGGCAGCCACCAGATTCAGTGCAATCCTCACGGCGGCCGGTTGACCAATCTGGGCAATTGTAAAATAGGTTCTATTTCACAAATGTGGATGGATCAAAACCTATATGATTTTCTATATCTTGGGTTTTTTTAAACATGCAAAATGTACCATCATTTACCAACTACGAGAATTTGGGGTTCATGAGAATACCAGAGGTTTGCCAAAAAAACAGACATTAATGGGATCCTGGTTGGCTGAATGCCTCGAAAATCACAAACGAACATCACCTCAAATACCGTACATCGCTATGATATGCTCTGGGTTTTTTCAAGCTAGTCCCAGGGATCATAGGATGTGGTCACGTTTTGTGTACAATTCATCCCTTGTTCTGGGCTTAGGATTCCCTCAGCCATGGGTGTCCCGCGGGCTTCCATAGCTACTGTGGATGGGCCAGCGAACTCCACCAGTTGATAGGTGGTAAAAATCCCATGATTTTGTGGTTCAATATGTTTCAATCATCCTTTTGGTGGTGCAGCATTTCGCTGACCCATCCACAATATGTTGCTTTACCAGAGGGTAACAAACAACCAATATATGAAAAATAATGTTCCAAACCACCAACCAGATTTCTGTTGTGATCTTTGTGACGTCTGATAGGACCTATGCGGATACCTACCATGGTTGAACCGGTTGAAGCCCAGCGGCCCATTTTCCTCGTGACACACGTGAAACACGTGAACCGGCTGCCCTGAAAAATGATGGAGTGAAAGTCAGTTGGGATGATGACATTTCCAACTGTTTCTGGAAAGTCATAAAATTCCATGGTTTCAAAGCACCAACCAGTAGTGATATTTAATATATCTCATGTTATTTCATCACCATAAACCCTAGTTGAGTTAGAAACCAACTTTGCTGACGATGGAAACGATGTTTCTTCCTGGCCTTCTTGGGTTTTCCCCTTGGATGTTTCCGTTGGTCAGGATGCGTTGCCCTGAATCATCCATGATGGTTGAACCTCAACCCCGGGTTTTGTTGGTTAAGACCATGTGGGGAGGGAGTTTCCATCAATGGGAGGTACCCCAAAATCCATTGTTTTTCTGATGGAAATTCCATCTATAAATGATTTAGAGGTACCCTGGTACCCCCATTTTAGGAAACCTCCATGTGTTCTGTTGAAGTTCAAACCGTTCAAGTTCAAACCCCATCTTTCTTTTCGAACCACGCCGCATGTTTGGTTGCTCAAACCATCTCAAACCACAATGTTGTTGTTGGATGTTGCTGGTTGAAAACCCCTATATGGTATATCTATGTATATGTGCCATGGTCACCTGTCCTTATTTGTGGCATAATCAGAATACATGTTCAATGGGTTCTGTTGATTCTGTTGGTTTATGAATCCCTACTATATAATAGATTGGTGACCATCCCACAATATGGGTAATAAAATCCAACTTCCGACCATGGCACATATTGTAACTCACTTATCTATAAAATATAACCATATGGGTTATCTTCTTGTCCGTGAATAACATCCACATTTGTTGGTAAAACCCGTACAATGTCGGTGCCCCATAGTTAGCCAAGTTGGCGTATAACCAGTCCAACTAGGGCTTATGGTAGATATAACTAGTTAGATGAGTTTATGATGCTTAGGTAAACCAACATATGCCAACAAACATACTGTAACTTGGGGGGCACCACATTGTCCTATTAAATCTCCTAGGTTTGATAGTTAAAGCCCTAAGTTCTATGGTGATATCACGTCATATCCCCATTTCCAAACCATACAAGATCCTTGCAACACTTGGATTAGCTTGAGGAACAAACATTGAAACATACAAGGTGGTGCCCCCCCAGTGATGTGAACGTTAGTTAATAACCGCCATGAAAAGTAGTTCGGTATATTGACCATAAACCCAAGTAAAATTGGAGTTATTTTTACCGACTTAGCTAACGAACTGCGGCACCACCTTGTATGATTCATATATTCTGGTTGGTGGCTTCAACCATTTTGAAAAATATTAGTCAATGGGAAGGATTATCCCATATATTATGGGAAAAAATGTTTGAAACCACCAACCAGTAACTATAATTGGAAATACCATAAACCATGCAATGTGGGACCCCATAGTTGAGTCTAGTTGTAAGTTGGTTTGTAAACCCCATATAGTTATATCTACTATATCCCATAGTGACATTGGAATTATAAACGCACCAACTTAGCTATCGTTTGGAGGCCCGACATTGTAGTTAAAGTCAACCCCGGATTAATAAACCCCGGTTGATTAATTGTGGTGCTTCCCCCAAATTTTGTGATTTTTATGGCTACTGAAATGGTACCCCTCCAATTAAACAGCCGTTTGGGGTTTATTAATCCGGGGTTGACATTGCCCTCTGGTAAACCTTTAAATAACTATGGAAAATCACCATTTTCAATATTTTTCAATGGGTAAGTCCCCTATAAATTGCCATTTTCAATAGCTATTTTGACATAACCAGAGGGTATCTGTGTAAATTTAGATATTCCTAAATTCTATGGGAAACCAATCTACATTATAACCAATGTACATAATCGGGATATCCATAAATCATAAATGGACAACTTGACGTTGCAGAAGTCGAGCGGATTTCCCATGGCATCCCGAAAAATCCGAAAGCTCCTCCCTGGACTCCACCAGCTCTTTGGACGACATACCTGCGATGATGTCGACGGCTGCTTGAGAGGGGAATTGTAACATGGTTAACATGGTTAATACAGGATGGTTATAAGGTTGGTGCGGTTGGTTAATAACCTAACTAGTTCGATGATGATCGATGTATCCCTCAATCCTATTTATTGTACAGGGTGGGGCCCCACAAGATAGTGTTCTGTTGGTTTATACATGATTATAAATGGCAAAATTCATCTAAATTCTATGGTTGATGGTAGATAACTATGGTATTTCTAGTGTTTATAAACCAACTTATAACTGGGTGGCCCCATCCTGTCTGGCTTTCAAAAAAAGGCTGGCAGCTCTGCGCCAGGTGTTCCGTAACTTCGTACGTTCCTCAATCACAGACATCGTTGCCGAAGGTGTCTTTTTTGATCGCCAAATCGACATTAATTCTGTACAAACACGTCATGTCACGGTAATGTGCCTGTTTCTCCACACCAATTGCGGCACTTCCGATTCATCCAAAGTCTTCACAACTTCAATGACTGGAATGATGATGTCTTTGTTCACCGGCAGGCTCTTCGGACCGACAAGATATTCCCGCGATCGAGCGTCCAAGCATCACACATTGACTGATATGCACCTTTCGGTGTAACACGCTCGCGCAACATCAACATCCAAGTACAAACTTCATAGGAATGGAGAGAAAATATCGCTTTAACATGGTTGAACATGGTTAAGCATGGTTAAAAGTTGTTGAAACAAATTCGGTAACAAGTGTTAACAGTGGTCAATGACTCATGGTTACAACTGTTTGTTAGTGATTACTAACGATTCTTAATGGATATTATAAAATGTTGCTGATGATTACTAAGGTTACGAGTACTATAATGGTCACTAACGGTTATTAACTAATGAAACGTTCACCACAGTAATAACTCTCACATTAATTAGATGATTGGAAACGGTGGTACAGTCTGACACCAAGACGAGCAAGCTCGTTGATTTATATCTAGGTTTAACTATGGTTGCTGGTGGATATAACGATAGTTAGATGGGCACCTAAGCCAACAGACATAACAATTTGGGAGTGGCCATATCGTAGGCTTTGAAATTATGGGTTTTACTTCACTTCTCCGCATTAAACCAAGATAAATCTGGGTGGTGGTTTCAACCATCTTGAAAAATATGAAAGTCAATGGGACGGATTATCCCATATATTATGGAAAATAAAATTCATGTTTGAAACCACCAACCAGAAATTCATTGATTCAAAATGTGGCCTGGGTGGCCCTGGTTGTCCCCTTGGCCCAGCTTTGGGTCACAGAAGGTGCCCATTGAGCTCCATCAGACTATGGCGCTGAACATGATGAAACCCCAAGTGTCATGGGAGAAATCCTGCACCAGTTTGTAACCATTAGCTAACTATGAAACAGGGTAATCCCACTAAAATCCCACTAAAATCCCACTAAAATCCCACTGAAACACGGTAAATGATGGGATTTTAGTGGGATGTGCACCATCTACCAACTGGCGCAGGATTTCGCAACCATCCACAGTATGATCGAATGATGGAAGGAAAAATATGATCTAAAAATATGATGAGATACCACCACGACTTTGGAAACCTATGGAAAGAGGAAAACGTTGAGAACACTTTGCTGAAAATAGAGAAAAAAAACATGTGCAATCCCATGGTTTGGTTTATCATCTTTTTCCCCATGTTTTAATGACCAGGTATAACCTCCATGGTGAGACAAGTAAGGTCCTAATCACTTTCCAAATCTCCAGTTTTTTTTTGTGAATTTCCATTTCGGTGGTTTTCAATCAACATTTCAACTACCTCTCCATCTTCGGCCCCCAAGGACCCCCCCAGGAGCCAAGGTGCCATGTAGGTTGCACTTATTGGATCTCACCATGATGGGAATATCACCTGACACGACTCGCCATCGCATGCCATCGCGCGTTTAGTGGCTGTTTCAAACCAATCAAAGTACCCAAACCTCCCCAACACACAAGGCCCTGGTGTTTCTGGATTGACCCATCGACCTCATATTTTCCGGATTGATCCTCAAAAAAAACTAGGTCTGATCCGCGTCCATAGCTTGAAAGGTCTCTGAAATATGCACATCTTGGATCATTTTGGGTTAGGGAACCCACGAATTACTACGGTCACCGAGAGAGATAGGGTCGGACAGTGAGGTCGAGGTCGGTATACAACCGGGCCCTTCTGAGGAATAAGGCCACCTTCTGACCCTATTCCCAATGAAGCCATTAAGCATGTTCCCTGCAAACCCTATATGTTTGCCCACGCACATATCAGTAGACTATCAACGCAAAATTCAGAGAGGGTCGCACCACATTACCCATATTAGCCATATGCGAACCGTGGTGCTGGAATATGCACACCAACATGACTGCCCAACATTTGCATCACCCAGTTATGTAGGTGTGCATATACCAGCACCATGGTTCGCATATGGGTGATGAAAAGGTCCTAGGCCATGCCAACATGTCAAAAGAGCTTTCAAAAAAAGGTGGTGCCCTCCAGCTATAAGTTGTTTTTGACACCCATTCAGTGTATATATATATATTTCTATATATAGCTAAATAAATAGGTATATATATAATTAGATATGTATAATTAGATATGTATATATATATAAATAAATAGATACATCTACCATAAACTGGCATAAACACGACATTTAGCCCAGCTATAAGCCAACTGAGGGAGCCCACTCAAAAAATCTGGCTCACAGTGACCATTCGACGGGCCTCATTTAGGTTGGATCCCCTTCTCCTACGGTGCCTCAGTGAGTTTGCTTGTTGGTTTACATGTTTGTTAATCCAGCAACTATAATTATATCTATCTCTACCATCTTAATTGGCCATAAGTTCTTGGACGGATGATATATTTGAACAAAATGTCAGTTGGTTATAGTGTTTCCAATGTCATAAACCATCCCCCAAATCGCCATTTTAGTAGGTGGTATGGTTGCCATTCCCATCAACCATAGTTCTTGGAGATATTTGAAACTATACAAGTTGGTTGTTTCCATAATTTTCCATCTACCATATATAAACACCATATATACCATAAATATATATATATATATATACAATTTCCAACTATAATTATATATACCCATGTGCTCCATGTTTGACATATTTACCAACATTTGCCCAACATAAATCACCCAGTTATGTCCGTAAATATACCAGCACCATGGAGCATATGGGTGATGATGAATCTGCATATCGACTACTTGGCCCTTATCACAAGGTAAATATACCATACATGGCGCATATGGGATATATCTGGGCAAATTATAATATTTCACGAACCTGAATTAAGGCAATTCGGGGATGATTCCCCTTACTAACCATGATTTCCAGTGAGGTCGCAGTGAGGTCGTTATAATTTACCCAGATATATATATATATATAATTTACTTTTTATGCGCACCATACTTGCCAAAAAAAACTAAAGTTCTTGGAGTTCACAGCTGTTGCGGCGCCTAGATGCAAATTTACGCTGATCGAAGTGCCATCATACCTCGGATCTTCGGAGGATCCAGGTGCCAGAAAATCATAGGGAAAACGGTGGGTTTTATCCAAGAAACCATAGGAAAAACCATAGGAAAATGGTGATTTATCCCATGGAAAATGGGGATTTCATGGGATTGGTGCACAGAGTATTTACAGCAAAGCACTTAGTGCAACTACGCCGCACTAAGTACACTGTTGGAAGCTGCGACATGCCTTTCTTGCCATAGCCGCCATAGCCCTTACAGAGGCATGGCCTCCATGATGACGACAAAGGCTTTGATAGGAGCACTGTTTCTGACAGACTGCTTGGCAGGCTTGTGGATGCAGTTACCAGGAGCCCATGTCTGAAAACTTTCGACATAGGTGTCTCTGCGAATCCCAATTTCGAAGCCAACGCGGATAGATTTCTGCCCATGGCCAGACGGAGTTCTGCTCGCACTGAAGCATGAATCAAATCCGGTGGGATTTGTAGCTGATTTATGATAGCTAAGTTGGTGAGTTTATAACTCCGATGACTATGGTTCATGGTACTTATAGCTTATAACTATAATTAGTGGGGTTTATAAAGCAACTTAGAATTAGGGGGCCAGATCGTCAACATATTATTACCTACAATGCGGAAACGCAAGATAGCAAGTTGGTTGAGTTTACCTGGTTTACTATAGTTTGTGGCAACAAAATGCTAGATATAAAGTGACAATGAGATGGTTTTTACATCAACCAACTCATATGTGGGGGGCCACACACTGGGATGCGCAAAATTGAATGTGGCTTCGTGCCCCCAAATGGAACTGAGCATCTCCTGGAAAATTTCCCTCAAAACAATTTTGGGACGTATGTCTTGTTATCATGTGTGTTTCATCGATGAATTTTCCGAACATTGCAGAAAAATGGGATGAGTATGTTGCCAATGGAATCAGCATGGTTGTAAAGATAATGCTTAATCATAGGAATCCTAAGATGCCCAATGATCAATGATATTGTTCAAAATGGTGGGAGCGAATTGAGCCCTAAAGAACGGCTGATGTCGGTTAGAATTTTCTATGGAACAATAACCCCTCAAGGAGGACAACTGTTTTGGGTACTGGTAGGGTTTTCCTGGACACTTGGAGTTCCACCCAAGGTTGGGAACTGGGGGGCTCGAAATGGGAAAATCGTCCGGGGATTTTTTCCAGCAAACCAGGTTAGATTCCGGGAAGACACAGCAAGGTTTTGGGATGATTCCGCCTTTTTTTGGCAACCAACTCATTCGATAAACAAGTAGGAAACCTAAAAATATGGTTGGTAAATATCACCGAACTACCATCCTGAAAACACTTTTCAGCATCTCTTTGGGGATTGCTATGCTTGAAAACCAGACCAAAACTGGGTTTAAAAACTCCTTATCGACAATCCACTATTTGCGGTAAATGACGCTCCACAACTGTCATTGCGGCATTGGTTGAACGGGGTAAATAAAAACGGGATCTGAGTGAACTGACTGAGCCGACATTTTGCTGGCAAAACTCAAATTTTCTGTTAGTCAAAAGATCAACGGGTGGAAAAAAAAACTGGTTGGTTAGTTCCATGTTTTTGTTAATTATTGAATTCCTCATTTGATTTTGCACAAATAACATTGTGTTTTCTAAAAATTAACATGTTGATTTGAACAGTCCAGAATACTGTCCGCTGAAACTCTTAGGTTTTTGGAGACACAGCTACATACATGAACTGATCAAAACAAAACTCCCCAACCAAAAATAAATTACTTGGGGATAGACTGACCATAATTTATAGTGACATTTTCGTGAGGTCGTGATATATGTTTTTCACATGAAATATGTGTATGCATATATAAATAGATAACAAATAAAAACATGAATATGAAATTTGAAGATAATTATTGAAAAAATGAACGCATATAAATATATTGAAAAACAAACACACACATATATATATGTATATATAAAGACAAATATATGTATATATATATATTAAAAGACACATATGTGTATATATATATATTTAAAGGCAAATATATGTATATATATAAATGTATATATATATAAAGACAAATATATGTATGTGTATATATATACATATATATATATACAATTATATACAATATTTGACTACGCATGTATGTATGTACATATATTTTAAGTTGTATATCTATAAAAATATATGTGTGTATATGTTGTGTTGTAAGTTCAAAATTTCAAGTGTTTGGTGGTCAAATGCCAACGAAAAACATATCTCATAGGTTACGTCCCATTTTGAGAACATAAACATAACTTGGTTGCTGGGGAAAATTCACCAAATTTACCGTACCTGTTTCTTACGATCCCACGTGTGTTCTTTCATGCTGTTTCTATATGTTTCTTTGTATCTATTCACATTCCAATTTTGTTGGTGAAGGCTGGTCAACCTTTTTTTTGGGTTGTTTAAATCCAAAGTTTCCTTCCTGAAAATTTGCAAATACAAATTTCATCAAATTTCAGTTGCCAATTCTCTGTTTCATTCAATGCCATACTTAAATCGCGTCAGAAAAAACAAATGCTTAGCAACCGGCGCATACCCCCATACATCCCAATTTTGAGAGGGTATAGTATAGATCATAATTCGGTTTCGAATTATTAAGCTAATGCTGGCAACACCTGATTTGGATCAACACCTGTATATCATGGTTTGCGGAAACACTGACAAACACCTATTTAAACCCGGCCTTTATTATCCCTTTGTGTCGTTCACAGGGATTAGCTAACCATATCACATGACGCCCAGCAACGAGACATGCATTTGCGCCACCAGGGAACCGCTATAGGTGGACTCAGCGGACAGTTTCTGGATCACCGAAGGCAAGTTCAAATGGGTCTATCTCCATGTTCAATACTAAAACTGTTGGGGGCATACACAACTTTCAAACGGGCCCAGATAAGCAATTCATCATCGAGAAGTTGTCTTTAAAACCAACGATTGTCCCAAATTTCATGAGAAACATGAAAACATCGTTTGCACATGGAAATTTCAAAACCGAAGAACGGGAAGCAAACAGTCAAAACAAAAAATGCGAATGGTTTCACCATTGGGTAATACTGGGTAGTGTTGTGCTGCAGGCGATGCTGATGCATGGTTGTGACTCAAACATGAAAGGCTCATGGGCGGACTAAAGCGAAAAAAAATAATTCAATCATACTTGGCTCAAGCAGACATGGAACGTACCTAGAAATTTAGGAAGGCCATTGACCAAAATCTCACTACAGAAACTCCAACTATCATACCTCCAAAGGCGCACAAGCTTCCGAGGTTATCTCACCGCCTGCCATGCATCGCCCTCCGACTGCAATCCATGTGGCGTGAGCCATTCGGCAATCCGAGGGAAGCCAAGCTCTATTCAACCTGGGCGGCCCACGCCCCGGTAGCCCACAACATGTGGAAAAATAAGGCAACAAGCCACGCCGGGGGCACGGCCCAACAATACAATAACGGCTGGCTGTTAGCTTCTTCAAGACGTTTAAAACATATGAATGTCTATTGAGATCATCACCCAAAGCTAGGCAAACAAACAAATGAAACCATCAGACATCAGTCCACGGTTTTGGTCCCTTCATTGCTTCAACCTGGTGCTGCTGTGTTGGATAAAGAGCATGCTCTCTGTCTCCGAAATACATCATGAAAGAGGTGTTGTCTCAGGAGTAAGTAAATTGTGTCTCAAACATGTTCCCAACATGACTAATCTTTCTTGCTAACATTATTATGATTCTTTGTTCTTCTTTGGGTATTTGTGGTGCCAAGACTTTTTGTAGTTAAAAAGGGCGTGCATGGATCATGTCACAAATCCGGGACATTGCCAATTCATCTATTGTCCTCCATCACGGTTACTGGCTAATAAACATGTTTCATTTTAAGAACACGATTGTAAGCAATCATCATTTCCTGTATGTCGCTTGATTGGCATCTTGTATTACAGTATATTTTTGCTTGGTTCTACCCTTGACCTTCGTTCATATCTCCACTTTCACTGGCTACATCTCCACTTTCAAGCCTCTAGTGATCTAACCTGGCACTGGAAAATCCATTGAAATCATGCTGTTCTGATTGGAAAACCCTCTATCCATGGATATCAATGGATATTGTCCAGTGCCAGGAATCCTTACAGGCTTTCAGAATAGTACGCCCCCAAAATCCACTAGGTGTGTTTGTGATCATACCTCTCACATGGACTCTGCGTGAACAATACCCAGTTGCAAACAGTGGGCCAGGCAACCGTCCCTGTAGGACACCCTTTGGGAGACCACTGCTGATGGGTCCCGAAGCTACGTATGTGGGGCCCGAACTACCATAAGAGCTTGGAGACATGGGTCTAGTAAATCTCATCTTTGGTTGAAAATACACATATCATATTCTAAAAGCAAGTCAATTATCGTTTTGTTTTTCCTGTCAAATTGTCATTGGCTTGCCATGTTGACTCCAGAAATTACCCTCATGACAATTCAAGAGATGTGGAAAACACCATTTGTAGATCCTTTGAACAGGAAAAGAAAGTCTTCCATGTCTATCTTAATTTAGCCCAGCTATGGAAAATGGTCGATACATGGATGATTCACCTACACTTACCTCTTAAACAATTTTGATTTTCCATAGCAATGATAACAAACAAATGGGTTTGTGGTATTTATGGTATTTATGGTCTATATGGTATATTTGGTATATATGGTATATATGGTATATATGGTATGTCTATATGGTATATATATATATATATGGTATATATATATATGGTATATATGGTATATATGGTATATATGGTATATATGGTATATATGGTATATATGGTATATATGGTATATATGGTATATATGGTATATATGGTATATATATATATTGTATATATATATATATATATATTGTATATATGGTTTCATTATATAAAACCCGCAACTTCGTTTTTTTACTCAGAGGGAGTTGGACCGACTTTGTTGGGACCGTTTTGGGACATACCTCCTTCAACTTAGGCTGAAGTGCAGTGAAAAGTGTTAACCTCATAACCCTTCATAACCCTTCAGAACCCCTCATAACCCTTCATAACGCTTCATAACACCTCATAACCCTTCACAACCCCTCAAAACCCTTTATAACCCTTCATAACCTTTCATAACTGCTCTTACGCACTTTTGGTGTTTCAGCACAATGAAAAAAACAAGCTTTTCCAATGAAAAGACAAGTTTTTCCAACTCATAAGTCTTCATAAATCTTCATAACCAAAGCAGTCCTGTGCTACTACCCCCTAGTACGATTGGTTATGAGCCCTTATGATGAAGGGGGTCAGCCAAACTGACTGGGAAAATACCGTCTTCTGGACCGACCACCTTAAACATAGCAGTATGTACACATCTACCTGATACAGCCAGAATTGGGAAGACAGATCATAGGTATATTTGTGTGGTTTCTTGGTGCCCCCATTATGATGAAAGGGGTAGGTGGGAAGGGGGTCAGTTCAGCTTTCCCTGATATACTGCTTGGAGAATAAGGATTCCCATAATGGATTATGATAATCCCCACTATTATACTGGCTAGTACAAAACCAATAAAATCATCAACCAACAGGAGTTTCGAACACTGCTCAAATGTCTAGCGGTGGTGCCGGTTGTAGAATTTAGATGACTTTAGGCTATGAAAGCCACTGATGGTAGGTGACCTACTTCACACCAAAACTCTGAATGGGTCTGACCATCGTTGTTTATAACATTTTCTAACTATATTTATATATATATATATATGTATGTATGTATGTATGTACGTACGTACGTGTATGTGTATGTGTATGTGTATGTATATGTATATGTATATGTATGTGTATATATATAGATAACCATGTTGGGGGCCCCACATTGTGGGGATGGAAATATGCAACAAACACTTGGGACTGGGTCTTGTACTTGACGGTTCATCCCACAGAAGCACTGGTTAGTAAGTAGATTTACAACCCAATTATAAATGGGATAGCACTAGGAATCGGGGACTTTCTAACCAGGGTTGCATTATTAACCATTTACGGTCGCTGGGATGATAACAAAAACAGAGTATTGACCCATACCAAACCCAATTGATCCCAATTTGACCACAAATCCAAAAGTTTCACAGGGTCTTTCTTGGATTTCTATACCTTGGAAATTTGGAATTTCTACACCTTGGAAATTTGGATGTCTATTTCTTATTCATGGATTTCCTCAAGTTTTTCATAGCAATAGTTGTATTCATTGAAAAAACATGTTTTTTTTTGGCTGCAAATGACTATGGAACCTTATATAGTAGACGCTGCCTGAAAGATTCTTGTATGGATATGTCAGATGCCAGTCGAAAGAAATAAGGATGAACATATTATATACCAGCAGTCCCCAACAACAGTCGATGCGTGGACGTATTCTGAAGATTCCATCATTATTTGGATGTGTCTCAAGCTGGGACCTACAAAATTACAGCAACACCAATTTAGCAGTAAACATGACGACCCACACCATGGGAATTTAGGGTACATATATTCTGCTTCTATTGATTCTGAGATTTTGGGAAAGCTGGTTGATGAGCCACTAGTCTGTACTCCAGGTGCGGTCGCTAAACCATCCGCTTCGAAATATCCATTTCCCGTGAGAATTGGAAAAAACAAAACATCATTTGTCACTGGTTGATACATGTTGATACCATCATAGTTTGGCGGCACAAAAAATGGTCACGAATAGTAAGCACGACCAATTTTGCCGGCTGTGGCCGAGAGCTGGAAAAAATGCAAATCGCACCGAAACTTTGCCAGCCTTGCCAGAGTCCAGCACTACGACTCAGCACATTTCGTTACTGAGACCAGTACTGCTCGGTCTTAAAATCTCCATCTTAGATCAGAAAACCAACACTGGTGATGTCGACCCATGGAAAATAGATGCATCTGTCATTGGGGATCATCATCTCAAGTATGATTGAAAAATCTTGAAACAAATATCATGTCAACCCAGTATAGTCCAATCCGCCCAATGAACATGAAGCTATTTCCGTTAAGTCACCAGTCAGCTTAAACAGTTGCCAACCTTAATGGATGGTCATATTGATCAGACACATACAACGCGGGATCCCCGTTTACGAAATCGCTAAGTTGGTAAACAAAACTTCAACAACTATGGTAACTATGGTACTGATAATCGTAGCAACCCCACTATGTACGTATATGTACATAATTATGTGGATTTGATGGGGATTGAACTGACCAACATCGGAGCATTGTTCAAAATTCCTGAGTCATTCCATTTAATCCTGGTTGGAAAAAAGAACGGGATTCCCCGTTCTTGGATTATGACATATTCCCCAATTAATATCACCGGGCAGTATATAATGCCTGAAGCCATCATCAACCAACCATCATTTATCAATTATATCCACTTATATCCCTATATATTCCTACTTATCCCTATATATCCCTATATATACATATACATATAAATGGTTATATATGTATATATTTTATAATGTCCCGATATATTTGATGGATTTTGATCCTTAAAACCATAATAAATGACTACCAGGGGTTGATCGCAGCCAAACAACTCCATCTCGGCAGGCTGTGGTTTCATGAAATGCACGTCATTTCCTGAGGAAAGAGTCTGACCACCCGACTACCCAAATGTGGGAAAAAACAGCGGAAAACCATGGGAAGATCTGGGCAATTCCCCATCAATGGAGGTTTAAAGCTGGGAAGTCATCGAATTAAATCGTGGATTTTCCATTGCCGCGTTTGATTACGGAGGGTATTCAAGTGATCGAAGCACCCATTACACTTGAGCCATAAAAAATAACCTGCTTTCCCACCTCATGAAATACTAGTTGGTTGAAACCCGTTTCCCTATTATGGGCTAGTTCATAAGTTCCACTAACCCAAGTAGTATAACTCCCTAAAATAACCACTCATCAATGGCATATATTTATTAATGGCTCAATTGGATTAGAACTGCTTGGCATGATCATCTGAGGATGGAACAAACAATAAAAATCAAAAAAATGGTAAATAGAGTGTCAACAGTGGGGATTCTATATAGCATGGGGCCCCCCAGTTATAAGTTTACAAACCATTGTAATGCCCCCCATAAACTATAGTTATATCTTGTGATTGTCCTATTGTCTGTAACACCAAACACAAAAGCAGGCACAAAAGAAGCACGGTGGAAAACACTCAAATCCACACATACCCAGCCAAGGGGAGCGTTTTTTGGTTCTTGGTTTGAACTCTGTCACCCCAATTCTGCGTGACTTGGCAGGCACAAACAGCTGAGCCAGATCCCATGGCAATTGTCAAGCATGCAGCAACCACAGTTCTTAACAATGGGCGCCAACCAGCGCGGCACCTTTTTTTCCCCACTTCCCACAAATTTGGACAAGTCTTGTCCAAGCCAATTTCTGGGCCAAAGAATCTGCACGCAGCAGTTAATTAAATTGGCAAAACCATCCGGGCCCCCACAAAAAGTAAAATTCTACACTTCAAGCTGTGAAGTTTCAATCGCATCCACAAGTCACATTTGGAAATTCACAATTGCAGTTGTAGAAAGCTGAAGCCCTGCCGACACCATGTGGAGACGCTGACTAGGCCTTGGCAGGTCATTGAAACAAGACTCAAATTTCAAATGTCACTCAATCATGTTGCAATTCTATGCACTGCACTAAGGATTCAACATACTGACACTGACAACCATGATGCTGATGCCAGACCAATGGAAACGTAGGCCAAGCTGGTGCAAGGACATGCCTCATCATGTGACAAGTTGATGATCATATCCAGGAATCCATCAAGTGGCAGTTGGAAAAATCTTGAGACAGCTCCCAAGGGCCCCCTCCAGCATCACTCCTCAAGCCTCGGCACAGCAGCCACCCAGCCAATCAGTAAACCCTACCCACAACAAGTCACAAGAATCACAGACCAGTTGAGGGAGTGGATGAACCCCCAAGGCCCAAGCCTCCAAACGGCATGGCCCATGACCCAAGCCCAACATCCGATTGCAATTGCAAATTGATTTGTCTTTTGGAATTGTGGTGGTATGTTACAAGAAATCCCAGCCGAAAATTGCAAATTGAAATGAAAAATGGCTGCAGTGAACCAAATGGCCGGGCTTTGTTAACCACAGGAAACTAAAATGACCCCAAAGCATGAACAATGAGTGTGCAAAAAGATGTGAAAATCCTGTGCTCCTTTTTTTTTTGGGGGGGTGGCTATGTAAAGAAACCACTTTCTGACTGTTACAGGGGTTTGGCCAGTCCCAAGTTATATCTACCATAAATCATAGTTAAGCCACTTATAAGGCAACTTAGCTATCTTGGGGGCCACATCCTGTAGGTTCTGAAACTATGCATTTAAGGACAGCTGAGGCCAACCTGCTCATTGATAGTTGGTAGATGTTGGTCGTGAACGTAGTGAACGTTGAGGCCAGTCCCTATTTCTTCGACTCTCCGGGTCATACAAGCGCCTTCCAGTTATGTTTGTTGACCTACAAACAATCCTACTTATATTTTGCTTTGCCCTATGGCAATCCATTCTCCATGGTTTAACCTCCCCTTATAACAATTTTGTTTACATACCGGTCATCAAGCGTGGCAATGGAAAATACAACATTTAGTTCGATGATTTTCCCAGCTTTAAACCTCCAAGGGAACACCGCATTAACATGGATGATTTGGGGGGTACCCCTATTTTAGGAACTCGCCCCTATCTAGTTATAAGTGCTACGAGCCAGTTATTGGAGATATGTTCAACAATTTAGCGATTTCATTTAGGGGACCCACACTGTAAGCAACTTCCAAAAGCACACTATACAGGGTGGAGCCCCATAGATAGGTTTCTGTTGGTTTATAACTCTAATAACTTGGGTTTATGTTGATGAAATAACTATAGTTAGATGGGTTTAGAACTCAACTTTCTGAGGAGGTTCCACCTTGGAGTTGCCTGAGACATCACTACTAGGCATAACATCCATTCCCAGTAAATGAACAATAACAATAAACAAAACAGTGCAACAGGTGAGTACGAAATTAATTCTATGCTCATGTATGTATACAAATATGTAGTACATATGTAACCAAAAAAATAGCAGAGCTTGATCCGGTCTTCAGATCGTCACATTAGTGTCAAACAACTACTGGAAATCTCACAAACAAGAACGGTATAGATTTAGTTAGAAGCCTACATCATCTATAATGTGGACATACAAACAGATACAAACAGATTCACGCAAATACAACTACAGTAGATACACATAGATACATATAATTACATATTATTTACTGAAAACACGACCCAACAAAAACATGTTTTTTTATCATCGTGACCACTGAGGTCATGTGGGTTTTCCAGTTATCCCTTATTCTCCGTGAATAATCCCAAGTGTTTACTGATGAAACTATACCAAATTCGATGACTACAACCATGTCATGTGTTTACTGGTCAAACCAAAACACTTCAAAATCATAGTTGGTTAATGTTGGTTATATATCCCAATTAATATCCGGAATATTTAACACTAATCCCCGACATTGTTGATGATATTCCATTCAATAGCAGAACAATAAGAACAAATAAACATAAATAATCATAAACAATATCCTTGGATATACCCCCCACTCCATTAGAGTGGATAGCTTAGACCTTTTTTTTTGTAACATCGTGTAGCAACCCCATCTGCGGTGAAATCCCAGATGGTTTTGGCCTGACAAAACGAGACATTTTCCGCCGGGAAATCCAGGTCCAGCCACTCTTTTTGGGATTGGGCTTTCGCACCGGTTTCGAGATCTCGGCAGCGAAGCGAGCCGGGCTTAGCAAATGGGTTCTTTAATGGGAGATGAATGGGATTTAATGTGAGTTTTAATGGGTTTTAATGGGATCTGAAAAAGTGACTTTAATGCTGTTTTAGCCATATTGTAACTGGCTTACAAACTTGCTTAAGTGAAATATAACCTTTGTTGCAGGAGCTATAACCCCATATATATATTATATTGTTATTATTATTATTATATATATTTGCTTGAGGGCCATAAGTGTGGGATTTAATGGGAGTTAACTTTTGGGGGCCCTGGCGGATATGAATTTGATATATATGCTGCTTGGTGCAGTTGAGGTTGTGGAATAGTCATAACCCCCATTAGTTGGGATACTGTAACACTTGATACAACCACAACTACGGTTATATTTATTATCCCTGAAAAGTATCCCTGAAAATAGGAACCCCTCCATAATCTCACTTCAATAATCCTGGTGATAACCCCTAGGAGTTGAGATATACCTTGAGATAACCCCTACAACCCTGGGTAAAACCTTGATTTATCTGGGGTGCTTAGTATGGAGGGGGATCAATCCAGCAGGATTATTGGACTAGAATGGACCCCAACCAGCAATGGAATTTCATCGGGACACAATCTCTGGAGATATAGATATGACACTTGGTACTTGGGTCTGCGGTCAGGGTGATTTTCATATAACTGGGGTGATAGCATGCTGTAGCCACTTACTATCTGGGGTGGACCATACGGACCTGGGGTTGGCACGTGTTCAATGGAGGATAATTGTATGTATTGATTGTTGTTGGTGACGCATTCCCAAGTGTGCAATGCCCTATCCATTGGTATCATTCATTATACTGGACGGTTCGCAGGTCCCACAACAACCCCCTAAGACTATTAGCATCCGCTCTGCAATAATCAACAAATTGGTCAAAATTTTTGTACCCGCCGAATTGTCAGAGGCTTTCACACCCTGTGACGGTTCAGCGGTCGGACATGGGTTTGTCGAACAAATGGGAGTATACACCATGCGTTTGCCATCCTAATGAAACGCATCATGATAAATGATGAAAGCCTGGGGTTCCCATCTTCAGGGATACTATAGCCAGGTATATAATATGAATATATATATATAATTATATATATATGTATACGTATATAGGATAGTATTGTCTAAAACTGGGTTACTTCCCCGCATTCCAATGGGTTGTCATCCCTTTTTCCCACTAAAACTGTCATTTGGGGCCATCACCACTTTTTGAGACAAGACCAATGATACCACATGTATGTAATCTACTTCCCAAGTCGCATGGTCAATCTTAGTTTGTTAATATCCATATCAAAATGACAACATACAGTACTAAAATTCACTGGATTGGTTTAAGGGAAAATTTACAGGAAACCATGGTTTTTACCATCAAATATAGCGCTTTTCTGTAATTTTTCCCAGCATCCATTTCTATGAAAAATAATGAAACATATACATCATCCAGTCATTTTCACCAGGTAGGATGCAAAGTCGGGGCCATCAATCAGTCATAAATTGATTCGTAGGGGCCCCCTTGAACTGCAGATATATGCATCACAAATCCGAGTGATATTAGTTGTAAACCAACTTAATCATAAATGACATGCAAACACACACATCAAATTCATGTTGTTCTCCCATGGTAATAATTTATTATAATTAATGCCCGATTCTTACTGGTTTCATTCGTTTTCTCGTTGTCGACGTGTTTTTTTCGAACGAACGGGTCGTCTCCGTCTTCGTCTTCTCCGAGGTACGGTCAGTTCTTCAATGAAGAAAGTGAAGTTCGAATCTGCGATGGGTGGATTCAGGTACCGGATGAATGTCCAGAGAATGATCATCCCCAAGGTGGTGCCCCTGCTAACACAAATCCATGGGGCACCTGCAGGATAAACACTCAAGGGATACTTATGGTACCAGAAATATATATATATACATACTGGTTGGTGGTTGACCTACCCCTCTGAAAAATATGAGTTCGTCAGTTGGGATGATGACATTCCCAACTGAATGGAAAAATGAAATTCATGTTCCAAACCACCAACCAGACAAGGTTTGGGTGTGGGAATCTTTAAGGGGAATGCTATGGCCAATATTATGGGAATCTTATGATGTGAATATTAATGAATCTGACCATATTATGCGAAGGTTATGATTAAATCATTGCAAAATGATTGTAATATAGGGGTAACAACTGGATATGACTTAACCAAGTATATCTGGGCAAATTTGTAGACTTGGGCTGGTCTAAACATTGTGTATACACCAAAAACTTGCCTTTCAATGGGGGACCTGATTATATGAACCAATGGGTTGTTGATTGTTGGGTACCCTATTTTCAGACAGACCCAATTCACAAACCTGATATAAAACAATTTGGAGATGATTTCCCGCACGAAGCACCATTCTTGGCAAGGTTGTGAGGTTAGATTGGGATTTTTTCACCGGTGAACATTGGGACTTATGGTTAGCACGTTAAGAAGTGATGAATAAAACAACACATGGGTGTGAAACGCCATGTTGTGTGGCTAGAATGGGAAGGTTACAGGGAAACAGTGGGATATACAACCAACATCAACCAACGACCGGACATTTAACAGTGTTGACCGTCAAAAATGCAGATTTGCCTGACAGAACCGAAGATGTTTATTGATTTGGGTTGTTTCAAAATAAATTAGATACCTACAATGTGGAGCGCCCCAGTGATGTTTGTTGTTTCATAAACCACATGAATACTATACTTATCTGCGTACCATACACCATGCATAGTTAACTTGGAAACAATTGGAGTTATTTGTGCCAACTTAGATATTGTTTGGGTGCCCCACATTGCAAGTTTATCGCAATTTCTCAGTGGTGCTGTGGGGTTTTCCATCTAGCTGGGTAAATATAAGGTCATTACTAATCTAGTAAGTCACCTGTATTTAAAAGGGGTTAGTGTTTTCCATAGAAAAGGGTAGATTGTATATAAGAGTTTCACCACCCTGAAACGTGCGGCCATTTGAGAATGATTCCCCGAGTCTTAACCATGATTCCAGTGATGTTCCGACGTGAGGTCCTTAATATTTACACAGATCTATCTATAAAGTCTATGGATCATATCTGTATGTAACCTGTTGGGTTTAACCTTGACCACTGACTACAGAATCAACACCATTTGACACCTGTGACTATCGATTCACACCTATGATTACTTGGGTTTGCTCAAGGAACCCAAACATGAAGAACCACAACATAATCCCCAAAGATTCGCCAGTCGATTCATGGATTTTCTGGAAAAACGTCCAAAATCCTCCAAGTCATCTCCGCAAATCCAAGAGATTGTAGTTCATGTTGAACCCCACGTCTGCAGCAGTAGTCCATCAGCCCCATGGAAAAACACCTTGCAAAAAAAGTAAATTGAAGGTAAAACTTGATAATAAAAAACACACTGTGAGAGGACAGTTTCAGTTTGGAGAATGCTGCAATGCCTCCTGGGCAAGGGACTTGAAGTGACTTGGTGTCACTCTGGAATGTAGACTTATAGGCTGTATCTGTAGAAAATTGGACGCAAAGTCCTGGACTCGATGTATCTAGGAGGACATCTGTAGCAAGAAGGAGCACCTGAACAATGTAGGATGAACATAACATAAGAAGATTAGATGCAGAGTCCTGGTCTGAGACTTGTGAGTAATGAGCATGAATTGGAGTCAAAGTGGAATTGCTGAAGATCCAATACCTTAAGTTCATTAAAGCAAGTAACATCGAAACGGAGACAGCGTGGGCACCGGTAAATCCTGCCTTTACACCTAGCACACGGGGCCCGATGGATTTGGCTAGGTGGAGCCAACCCACCGAAAAAGAAGAGAAAATGACAAACCAAAGGAGAAAGCCACTAAAAAGGAGTCAGGCTCCGTAACGCACAGCAGGGTTCGTGACCACTTGTCCCTCGCTTTGGAGCACTGTGCCAGAGAAAGGGCCCTGCTAGCTTTAGCTGCCGGGAAAGGGAAAAATGTCCTTTGGGAAAAATGAACAGGCACCCAAGTCCAGCTCAAGAAAAATGTACATTCCAGTGCTTATAAGAAACAAAGTTGGAGACAATGTGCAAGACTCCCCACATAGTCTCGAAACTGGAGTTGACAGTGAAAGATGCAGAAACTTGTGAATGGACGACGTCGAACTAGTAGAACTTTGCTGTAAGAGAAACCCGGAGAAAAATACAAGATGCCCAAATCTTGCCGCGCGAGGTCGTGGACCAGTGTAGAGCTTCGATGGATGTATCCTTATACTTCTGGACATAGAATCCCCAGAGAAATGTAGCTGCAAGGAGACATGTACTTGTACTGGAGATCGAAACGTCCATGGCGAGCATGCCAAAGGAAGAGCATGAATCCTTATTGGATGTATCCTTAAAAAACTGGGGCCGGCAGACGGTGAGTGAAAATGGTGGCTACCTAAGCCTGTGCCCGTGCCTATAGAGTATTATATAATTATATATAATATGTATTTGGAGGTTTCCTAAAATGGGGGTACCCCCAAATCATCCATTTATAGATGGATGTTCATGGATTTTCCGTAAGCCATCCAGCATCATCCAGCTATTGGGATACCCCCATTGGAAACATCCATTTCACTGGAATTCAAATTGATCTCCATATATTCCACTGATCTCCATGAAAAAACATCCAGTTCCAAGGTGATGAACGGCCTGGATCTTCAGGATCTGGCAAGTTGTACACGGGCAGATCGTCCACGATGTCTGCGGAGCGGCGTGGTCAACGTTTCCACATTTTTCATGCCCTATGGATCCAAGTACCTTCTTAGGAAGTGTTTGGGGTATGATTTAGGGGGTTAGCCGTACCCTCTCAGACTGCGTTTGGATCCATAGGGATGATCCAATGATCTATGCTTAAAAAGTCTATGCTACTTTACTGGACAGGGAGGACTTGGAACATACAAGGTGTTCAACAGGTCGGTAAACTGATGCCACGGATCCAAACAGCTTCACGGTTAAACAAGTTCCTGCCCCATGAATCGTGGGCTTATCCATTTATAACTGGTTATAACTGGTTATAACAAACCAGTTATATCCAGTTATTGAGCGGCATGGCGGCATGATCCTCCAAATATCATAGATCTTATCCCTTCCACCAATTCTGTGCATGTTTCAGCAGTGCAAGTCGATGGAGATACGAAAAACACAGCAATGATATACCGACGTACTCAGCAAGTTCTACAAAACAAGGGACTAGACATTTTGAATCAGGGCACATTTTGTCCTTTGTTTGAACACATTTTGGAGGTAACACAAAGTTGCGGTTCTTTAGCTCTGTTTTGAGCGTAAATTTAAACTTCAAGACAGGTGACATAGATGGGCTGCATGGATGAACCGTGAAAAATTACCCGTTTTGTTGGCAATTACACTATATAATCATCTGTTTTTTTGGGAGGCGTCAGACCCATCACAAAATTGGAAAATCCTCCAGGTTCTGCTTATCTAAATCCGATGAGAAATTGCCGCCGAAGTTCTCTCCAAATAGTGATTCAGAAAGGCGTTGAAGGACTCCACATGATTCTGCACAGCCTCAAGATGTCACGAAAAGCACACGGCAATTTAAATAACCACACACACACACTGGGAATGTAGCATGTGGAACATCACCATCTTTAAAAGGTAAGTTATAGGTAAATCATTTATAACGGGTGGATTTTCCATAGCCAGCGTTGGAAAAGTGCCGACGGTGCCGCTTACGCATGGAGTTTGGCATGTGAAAAATTGGGTGGTTGATGTTCAAAATCAGGATGGGCCGAAACCTATTCAAGTCAATTGAAATTGAATGAACCTTAACCAATTGTAAAGGTAACAGGTGTTGTTTCTTAAGCGATTCAAAGTGACAGAACAAAAACATCAAAAACGCGGGGTAGTCTCGTCATCGACCTTTAGATCATCGCCTCCAAAAAATTACTTGAAACATGGGCGCCTAGACTCTTACAGGCTGACCAACAATGGACCATACGGGTCCTCCCCCCAAAAAAAGTGAATCATCATCGAACAATAGCATGTTGCAGGATCTTCTGAGTTTTCTTAGTAGCTCCGACACATTCCTACACGTTCGTTGCCAATGCAGACTATATATCCTTCAAGATCCCCGGAGCTACATGGGCAAGGAGATCTCTGTGCGTCTGCCGGGCCGTTGGGCCAGGATGATCGCCCCACCCTCATTCAACTGATGTCGCGACGTCAGGCTGTTGTAATTTGCCCAGAAAAAATGATGGTTACGTCACGTCATGTTAATAAATCACCATGAAATTTTAGAGTGAATAAGCAGCACGGCACGAGAAATCGAAGCAGCCACTCTGCCAGAGTAGCTGAGTGGCGGCTTGTGGCTTGTGCAGCCACTCTGCCAGGGTGGCTGCGTGGCTGCACCCAAAAATCACACATATATATATATATATATCAATATCCCTATGTTTCTTGGTTGCCCTCCATTAAAGTAGCATATATATATATATATATGTGAAGAACCCACTACTTGTAGATCATCTTCCCAGGGAAACCATGGTGGTTATTAGTCTGCTAGTTTACCCCTGGTGGTTGAGCAAAACCAGTGGACATCAGCATCCCATCTATGTTCAGAAATTTAACAAGTCATTATATAATATGCTCCATGTATCTGGGTAAACTATAATATTTCACTAACCTGAAATGTTGGGCCATTTGGGGATGATTTCCCTGAAATAAACCATGATTCCAGTGAGGGAGAACAGTGAGGTCGTTATAATTTACCCAGATGTATGGTATATTTACCTACATAACTAGGTGATTTATGTTGGGCAAATGTTGGTAAATATTCCAGCACCATGGAACATATCTGGTTGGTGGTTGACCTACCCCTCTGAAAAATATGAGTCAAATGGGAAAACTATTCCCAATATATGGAAAAAATAAAACATGTTCCAAACCACCAACCAGTCTAACATGGCTTTGTCCCAAACCAATTGGCGCCCCAAATTTCACTGGTGTACGAATTTCCCCATTTGGGTACGTTCAACTTGTGCTGGCTGAAACTTGCGGCCATCCAGGGATGGTTCCCCGAATCCAATTCCCATCACTCCAGTGACGTCATGACGTGAGGTTACTTTAACCATATTTTTATAGTTGATTTACCCAGCTAGAAAATGGTGATCTTTCCATAGTTATGTTTATTTATCATAGTTATGTTCCTTATGGCAATTCATTTAGGTTTTAGGGTAGACCGCATTTTCGAACACATGTTGAGCCACATGAAACCACCCATGGACACAACAAAGAGCCCAAACATGCCGCTTTCCGGTGACGTAGATGTTGCTTGTGAATAATCTTAAATAGATCCAAATACCGAGAAGAAAGGTGGAGGAATTTTGTTCCTACTGAAGCCGTACCCCCAAAACAGTCTCCTTAAGAAACAATTGCCCCATGTCCTGGCCTACCTTTGACCAACAAAGAGTCCTCACTATTTTAACCTTTGGATATCTGCGGTTTCTATTGACTTTATAATAGTTTATAACAAGGTGGTGCCCATAGTTAGCTAAGTTGGTTTATAACTCCAATAACTTGGGTTTATGGTAAATATACCTATATATACTTAATGGGTCTTATAAACTAACTTATAACTGGGGGAGCACCACCTTGTAGGTATTCATCAAACCCTCTGGATCCATCACCGAGCAACATGGCCCAGCATGCCAATGCCATGGTGTGGATGTTCCTTCTTTTCTCCGCCCATGGCCAACTGATCAGGAGATCTAAAGCTGTTCCATAGTGCTGTCGGTAGACGAGTGGAAAATCCAAGGAATCTTCAGTTGTAGGAGTGGCTGCCGTTTTCGGGGATACCCCGTTCAATATGAAAATACCATGCATTGTTCAGTGTGGTTAAACAACAAAGAGCCACCTAGGGACATTCTTGATTTTTTTTGTCGAAACCATAGAGCTCTGCGATGAAATCAGCTTTGATTTTCAAGCTCTGGGGAAAAAGTGCCTCATAATTAAGCTAAGTTAGTTTATAATTTCAATAACTGGGTTTTGTGGTGGATATAAAAGAAACAACTATGGTGAATTGGTGATTGAGGGTTACAATCCGTCTCAACTCCGAGGCACGACAGGTTGTTTGAAGCTACATACCGGCCTACGACTTTGTTTCTGCGGATTGATATAAAGCGGCAGCAAAAACATGCAGCATCTTTTCCAGAACATGGATATGGGTCGATTTTTTGGGTTCCTCAATACACAATTGGATGATGTTGGATGACATATTGTATAAATGTATAGAGGTTTCCTAAAATGGAGGTACACCAAATCATCAATTTTCTTCTCGAATTTTCCATGAAATAAACCATCCATCCATTTGGGGGTACCTCTATTTTAGGAAACCTCAATGTATAGGTCTAGTCGTTTCTTTTTGGTATACGAAACCTTGACCAAATCGTTGGTTCTCCAGGTTTTGAACCCCCCGTACTATCCTCTAAATTTGGTGGACGGACGAAGGGCCCTATCTGCCCCATGTGGTGACGTGATCAACCCATGCTTTGTGGGTACCAATGCTGGGCAAACCGGGCTGTTGCCTTTGCAGCATGATCTTGGTGCTTTGCTGATTGCTCTCAGCATATAAACTTTGTGTGTTTCTGGTTTAGTAAGCTTAGTAAAAACCTTATCTGAGTAAATTATAATATTTCACCAAGCTGAAATAAGGCTATTCCCCTTACCATGATTCCAGTGAGGTCGAACAGTGAGGTCGTTATAATTTACCCAGACCTTATTGCTTCACTTTGCGGTCTCTAAGTCTATGGCTAACCAGTGGAGAGCTGGAAACAATTATACCCCTCAATTGGTTATCACTCCATTGCATTTAAAAAATAAAAATAAAGGGACTACTCCAAAAATCATTGTGATTCAAATCACTATCAAAAAATTGGCAGCCTATTGATATTCGTTATTCTGTTCCAATCGCCTTGCTGGCACATCTGTCACTGGATATCCAAATTACTAATCCTGGACTCTGGATTTCTATGTCGTTTCGTTCCAAGTTTACGAAAAAACAAACCACTGTGTGCCTATCATCCCGTCCCCTTTATGTAGAAAACAGCTCCCTTAAATGGTCCCAAAGCTGTGTTCTAATGCCGTACTACTACCATGGTTTCGCGTTTTTGTTCCAATATGTTTCAATCATTTGGGATTATATGGCATTATAGCGGTTTTTCCATCCGAATTTTCAAACATCTCTCAGAAAACGCCCGCATTGCCGGCCCATCAAACAGGCTTCGTACTTCTCTCAAGGAAATCCACCCGAGAAGTTTGGGCGTTCATTTGCTGGACGTGGTGCTCCTGGCGGGAACATCCCGGGACAATGGGTTAAGCCATGCCCTGACCACAGGTCAAACTTCGTATGTTGAATAGTTGAATGTTTAATGAGTATTTCCCTATACCCATATTTAAGTGTGTTTTCTGGTTCGAGAAAATTCATCAACCAAACTTTATATAAATATATTACGTTTAATTAATATTATTTGATAATCCTATGAAGTGGCGCGCCCGAGTTGCGTTTGTTTATAATTCACATGAACACTAGTTCGATATATTTAGCATAAACAAATAAACAAATCCATAAACCAAACTTATCCTGGTTATCAACCAAGTTAGATATCATAAACCTACTGTAAATGTTGATTAACCCAAGTTCGACATCCTTTTGAAGCCAACAGTTTTGGATGTTTTTTTTTAAAGTTATGTTCACCAACATGGAGAGAATCCTCAGGGCGAACTGACAACTTGGATTCTGCTTGGATGTGCAACTGATTCGGATGAGATATTCATGGGACAATCATGGGATTTGAATATGAATATTTTTTTTGGCATACTAAGATATTAATGCTGGTTGGTGGTAGACCTACCCCTCTGAAAAATGATGGAGTTCATCAGTTGGGAGTATGACATTCCCAACTGAATGAAAAATAAAATTTGTGTTCCAAACCACCAAGATATTAATGGGATAATAGTGGAGTATCAATGGGATATTGATGAATATACCCTCCGGGAATCAAACATGGCTATATAGAACTCAATGGAAGTTTCATGGAAAAATCATCTATGTTGACTTTTCCAGCAAACCACGCTTGATGACACCGGAAGGCCCCAGGGCAAATATACCAAAAAATGTGGAACACCAATGGGAAAACCTTAGGAACATGATCTACATATGATGGGTTAACCACATCGAACCGTAAAGGTGTACGGGAGAGTTTCAATATCTACTGAGTAGTTCGGATCCACATCTTGAGAATTTCCGAAATCATGTCTCTTCAGCGTATTTAAGGGTGTCCATCTATATATTCAAGCAGGAAAATACTTGGTACAACCAATCTATATAACTACATCCCTGTCTGAACTACAGTACAAATCACCAAACTGAAATAATTCATGTAGACCAAAGTGTGTGTGTGTATAAATATACACATAAATATTCCCATGGTAATCTATAAACGTTAGACTCCATCCACCATCAGCAAGACAACATTCCGATCAGCTATCCACATCCCTGATGCTTCTCTGCTTCTGTTGCACGGTTGATATATGGATGTGTCTGAACCGTGGGACGTAGCCCCAAGTGGTAGCTTAAGAGGAAACTTAGGATCAGTCATGGGATTTAGGATTACCCTATGTTCAAACAAACCCATATTTATGTATAGTATATATATATACAGTAAATATATATATATATATACATACACAGTTGGTGTTTATATATATATACACAGTATATATCAGTATATTCATGTGTACCAAACAAACATTCAAAGTATCACCGCATTAGTGCTGAAGAATCATGATAAGATCCATGGTCAGATTTTCCCACGATTGGTTGGTTGAATCCTTGTGGTCGGTTAGAACATACCCTCTGGTTATGACTAACATAGCCATGGTATAGATGGCCCATAGAAATATATAGATGGTTTACCTGGGTTTACCGAACTTAAAAATGGTGATTTTCCGTGGCTATGTTAGTCATAACCAAATGGTATATGTAATATATGAAAATCCTGGTTAGAGAACATATTACTGGTTGGTGGTTGACCTACCCCTCCGAAAAATGATGGAGTGAAAGTCAGTTGGGATGATGACATTCCCAACTGAATGGAAAGTCATAAAATTCAGGATATCATCAACTATAGGGAATTATAGGGATATTTTTCGGGGTTATTGTAAATGGAAAAATAAAATTCATGTTCCAAACCACCAACCAGATATAACCAGATTATATGTTGAACATCTGCACATTTTGAGAAACTCTGGGTCAAGCCGCAGTACCCAAACCATCTCGATATCATCAATTGTCCATGGACCATTAAACCCTACAAGGCGGTATCCCATGGATAAGAAAATGGGTTTATAAATTGATCACTCCAATAACTAGATTGTATGACGATTATGAGATGGGTTAAAAATAAGGTGTAACACGGGGGGACCAAACTGGGCGCTGAAAGGCAGCCTTGGCACTGCTGGGGAACTGTTCCAAGTCTGAAACAAATGGAGGTTTCCCGGTTCATGGGGGTACCCCCAGTCATCATCCATTTTCTTCGATGGCATTGTCCCTAACAAAATTTAACAAAAACCATCCAGCTATTGGGTACCCCCATTGGACACCTCCAATTGGAGGAACCAATTGCTCCGATCAAGATACAACCTCTTCGTCAGGTGTGACATGAGGATTCGCAGTTCATGGGCTATGATACTTCCTGGTATATAAAGGGCAAAAAATAAAACACCAATCATCAGCCGGCCATCATTGACCAGCTATATCACACAACTAGTTTCCGACGTGTTGATGGTTAACATCCCTATTGAATGACTATAATGATCATTCATGGTCAACCAGCCATCATTGAACTATATCAATATCACAAATTCTAGTGGTAAAAAAAAACATGTGATGCCTGGTTTAAATCAACTTCAACTTACATCAATCAAGCCATCATATGTGTCAACTCTAGCCATCTTTTTTGCTTTAAACAATCCCAATGATATCCCAATTTCCAGTGGCTAAAACCGTTAAAACCGTTAAAACCCATATGTTGATGGTTGAAATCCCAGTTTGTCAACTCGTCATCAGCCAACCGTTGGGGCAATGGGCCCCAAAGCCTGCATTCCGCGGAACTGCTTCTGGAGATTGTCCATTGCTCGTTGCAACTCGAGGCGCTCCTGTAATGTATATAATGTGTTGGCAATGACAGTGAGGAGTTTTCGGGGAAATATGGACTATATGACAAGTATATTTAAAGATCATCATTGTGTATAATATATATATATAATTTCGATGTCATGATATGTAATGCATATATATATAATTATATACTCTTTGGATTGTCTTTCTAAACAACATCAAAACGGAGAACTAGCATTGTTCCCGAATTAGATGTAGAGGTTTCGAAGGACGTTACCCCAGGCCGGTAACACCCCAACCAAATCAGGCCACTCAAGCCCCTATTTCCTTGGTCGATCTGGGGGCGTACCCTTAAACTGACATCCGTCAACTAAAATCATTATCCAAGATAGGAAAGGAAAAACGTATTGGAAACCACAAGCAGATTAAGATAGAAGATAAGGCTGGAACATGAAATATAAGCCCAATCACAGGAACACAAAAAGTGACTCTGAACTTGTACGTTGTCGTTACAAATCAACCCTGGGAACTGATCATAACTGATCAAATCCTCAACAGTTGTGCGTTGAGATCCTCAAATGTTTCGTGGATTCTATGGGACAATCGATAGGTAAATCCATGGGATCAAAATGTGGCAAACCCAACTGTATTTGTTGAAGTTATTCAATGGATTCAAGTAAACATCTACAGAAAACTATGTTTATCGTTTCTTGATTTCTTGTACATGTTCCCTTCAAAATAAATATTAGGGACATATCTTGTTAAACTGTTTAAACAAGTTTTTTTGTTCACATCTTGCAGGTTCAATCCCCACATTTCTCTGGTGTTGGTCAACCAACGGAATTTGCCTTCCCATTGTGAAGCACATTGAGTGACATCTGTTCCTGGGTTTTTGTTGTACATGGTGGTCAACCGAATAAAAGATTATTTATAGTTGATGAAAATGTTAATTAGCAAAGTTAATAACTTGTAAACACAACTCCAGTAACTGTTGGCTTGAAGACATTTGTTGATATGAGATACTGTATGTGACGTATTGAACAAGATTACGGGAGGCTCCACCTTGTACGTGTTCCCATTTATGGATATGCATAGGTTAGCACATATACAACATATTTACGGCTATTTGTACTGACGTACCTTATCAATATTTATCAATCATTATTCGACATGATTACATTCAACATCGTTCAACATCATTGAAAGATAATTCAACATTCCGAAACATTCTTGAAGTAAACATGATATTCAACATATATGCCGGTATATTAATTAAACACATTTAAACATGGTCAAACTTCCCTTCTGTCGATCTAGCCAGAAAACAAGCACAACCAACCAGTCAACCTTCGCGGCGCGCCTCGCGGGCCAAACCAATCTTTTTGTGCGCGGCTTGGATTCCCAACTTTGCCACCTGTGGATCATATTGGATCCATGGGATCGACAAAAAATGACATCGAAAGATCCACCCATTTTTCAGTTCGGCAAAGCATCTATTTCGATTAGGGCCATCGAAAAACCATGGCGAACTGTTAACAAATAACCAGATGCTATGTTTCTGGCAGATGGGATTGAAATTGCATTTTTATAGGATTTCAATGGCATTTTCATGGGATTCTCACCCTATGGATCCATGGCCACTGTCTGAGACGGTACTTTTTTCTAACCCCCTAGTCGTCAAAGCCCAGTCCCACTTCCTTTCAGAAGCTACGGCTGGATCTATAGGGTCGATTTTTGATGGGATGTGATACAGGATGGGGCCCCCCAGTGATGTTTGTTGGTTTATAAAACCAATAATAACCCCCATGAACTAGTTCGTTATATCTACCATAAACCATAGAATTTAGCCACTTATAAGGCAACTTAGCTATCTTGGGGGCCCCATATCCTGTAGGAAAATTCACGGGATATACCCTCCGGTGGAATCAAGCCTGGCGATCGCTGGTGGATTTTGCATTGCCACGTTTGATGCGGGGGTATATCTCAAATATTGGCTTATACAACAATAGTATTCAATAGTAGCAATAATATTAGTAATAATAATAGATAATAATAGTTATGATTATCATAATTATATATCTACAATGTGAGGCCCCCCAGTTATAAGTTGGTTTATAAGCCCCAGTAACTATAGTTATAAGTACCATAAACCATAATTATTGGAGTTATAAACCAACTTAGCTATCTTGGGGGCCTCACATTGTACACATACATACATTTAAAGTACTTTACCATATTTGGAATGTACACCACAACAGCCACATATTCGATGACCAATGGGACCAAGCCCTCATGGTCGATGAAAAAACACATATTAGCGCCATGGAAACAAAACATGGTCAAAACAGCTTGTGGCCATCCATCCCATAATGGGAATCCTTTTCTCAATGGTATATTATGTGTATATATATATATATATATATATATGAATCCCTATTGATGGTGCTATAAGCAAGCCAAGTATGAATATCATTGAATATCTAATCCAACTACGACCATGGCACATATCAGAGTACATACTCAAGTTCAAGTTCAGATCAGACTGGATCAGAATCTGGACCATTTGCTTTATACAAACAAGTTCCATAAAATGTGAATAGGTTGTATCTGGATATATCTGAAGCCCATCTCCAATTGATGGTTGTAATATTAAGTGACATGTAAGGGCAACAGAATTCAAAAAGATATCTGGTTGGTGGTTTCAACGCCTCTGAAAAATAGTGAAAAATATTAGTCAGTTGGGAGTTGGGATGATTATTCCCAGTATATGGGAAAATAAAAAATGTTCCAAACCACCAACCAGTTATCCCACTTACAACTGGCTGGTCTGTAGTGCTCCAGCATTGCGACAACTGGACCAGATAAGTGTGGGTGGCCACAAGTGGTTGGGTTCAAGTAGATCTGCACATGACGACGGTGGACGGTGCTTTTTTATACCCTTCAACAAGAGATACATAGCTTGAGGTGGGTAAAACATGGGTTAAACATGGGTAAAACATGGTGAATAGCCCACTTTCAACCAGCTTCAACATGGGATCGTTGCGCTTGGTCGATCGTGTTAAACCCATTCAAGCGTGGCTACAGTGGCTACAGTCCATCCAGAGAAAGAGCATACAAATTTTCAAAACGAAGGGAGGGCAAGAGAAACCTGCATTGACGCTTATCAAAATCCATTTTTACATAAGCATGGGTTTGATTCCTTAACTCACACCTTCTGACCACTTGAAACCACATCTCATATAGGATTGCAAGCCACCTCATGTTTGGGTGTGTAGCAGTTTACCACCTCAATATCTCCAAATTGGGGTGTTTTACCCCACCTCCCCTGCATTCCCATTTTGAGGTTGGTTGCGGGATTGATCCATATCTGGTCATGGTTTGTGAGCTTGCGTTCCCATCGGTTGTTGTCCTTCTTTTATCGGTATCAACATGTATATTTCTATCTACCTATGTATCTAGATTAGTGACATATCATGATGTCCTACAATCTATGTAATTATATGTATATGTATCCCTATGGATCCAAACACTGTCTGAGAAGGTACTTAACCCCCTAAATCATACTCCAAACACTTCCTAAGAAGGTACTTGGATCCATAGGGTATATATTTCCAATAATACAATCTAAACACGGTATATTATATAGATATGAACAGATATGAACATCCACATGGATCTAAATGGTAGATAGAAATACCCGGCCTGGTAAACGAACTAACAGTTTGCGAACTTGAAAATGGCCCAGTCGAAATAGTGGATTTACCCATCAAAAAATTGTGATTTTCTAGTTCGCTATGTTAAATTACCAGAGGGTAAATCCCATTAAACCACCATAGAATCACCATTAAATCACCATTAAATCACCAGTAAACCACCATTAAACCACCATTGAATCCCATTAAATCCATTGTGTTAGATCTTAGAGTTCATTCCCGATCCACGCTGAGACACGTGACCAAAATCATACCCCAGCCAACTCGGTTTGTCGGATCCCTGCACGGCTTGGTCAACATTAACGGTGGATGCGCCAGCGAAGCCCGAATCACCAGTTGAAAACGGTGGATTTCACATCCCATTATTTACAGGGTGGAAAAACCATCCGAACTTGGTGATGTTCCGGATTTCGCTGGCCCATCCACAGTACCAAGTTTTGGGGGTAAAATCACAATTTTGATGGGTAGGTGGAGGGCATCCCACTTAGCAAGTGGCTTGTATTATAAGAGGGATAATTGTGGATAATTGTGGATATTCAGGTATAGTCCGATTGGGACTGTACTTGCTATGTAGGATGAACCACCAAGTATGAATACCCTAGTCAATCCTAGTCATAAGTTGGATTAGGTTCGCTCATCAAAATATGGATAATGATATATATATATATATCCATATATATATAAATATATATCCATATATATATATCTACATATCTATACATATATATATCTATATATATATGTATATCTATAAATATCTATCTCTAGATATATATATATATATATACCTTTCCAATCCAACAGTTAACCTACTCGATGAACTTCGCTAAGTAGCCTATCCCAACTCTTGGGTTTATGGCAGCACCCCAAAAAATCTATAGATATCTTCATAAACTTCCCCGTTCTTCCCATTAAAACTATATATATGTATTCCATTTTCCATATATTATTATATTATATATATATACCCTATGGATCCAAACACTGTCTGAGAAGGTACGGCTAACCCCCAAAATCATACCCCAGTCCCACTTCCTAAGAAGGTACCCCATGACTATATTGGATCCATAGGGATATCTATAGGGTTATGTATATGTATGTGATGCTATTTTGGGTACCCCATGACTATTGACTATGGGTACCGCCCATTTTCTCCACGCCTCCGGCACGTTGATCCAGTTGCTGTTGATGGCCTCAAAAGCCACGATGGGATCGAACCTCAGCGCAACGTTGCGAGCAACTGTAGAGAAATAAATAAAGCTGGTGGATATGATATCTATGGATAAATATAATATGGATATTGATGGATAATGAATTTATATTATAAAACTTATATAACATAGTTTAAAATAAACATATAGATAATATCTAAACTATAGTTTAATATGTATATATAATGATAATATAATAATATATGATCAATATCTATAATATGATTTAAACATAACATCATATAACCATGGACAATGATATCTATAATAAATGATAACTATAATAATAATAATGATTAATCATGATATCTATGAATATGATGAAGATATTGTGAAGATACTATATTTATATAATGAATAGGATATGTACGATGAACAATAATGATATCTATAATATGTAATTTTGCAGAATGACATCTATATTTTTCACCATTCAATTCAGAAGGTTAAGCTGGTGGATATGATGAATATCTATGGATATTGATGAGAATCTTCAAGATGACTATGTGGATATGGGTATTTATGAATATTTATGAATGCAGTTATGGATATTTATGAATCGTTGTATGATTGAGTTTATGAATATCTATTGTATAACATTATTTACATTGCATTGGTGATTGTCGATAATGCACAACAAACAATGATCCATCACAAATAACGAAGAAAAAACAATAAATAATGATAACAATGATAGAAATATGTCTTAAATGATGTGACCGATAGAATCCGAGAATAAATGATATCTAGCAACCCCAACAAGATACATGTTGGTAAAACCTGATTCTAACATATAGCGATAGAACATATATCATTATATATAGTTCCATATATACCCTCTGGTTATTTAACATAGCCATGGAAAATCACAATGTTTAATAGGCAAACCATCTATAAATGGGCCATATTCCATGGTTAAATAACCAGAGGGTAATTCAAATCTCAACATTTGTCAGTTTATTGCTTGGAGAATCATCCCATGTGTCGCATAGTATGGTGATCAACTGGCGCCGCAAGTCCCCTTATGATGGGAGATCCCTTGTACCAATTTCTTTGGATATTCTTGGGATATTCTTACCATATATTCTTACCATATATATATATATACACAGTATATATATATATATACACAATTATATATTCTCACGATTCTTTGGATATTCTTACAGTTATGGCCATTCTGGTTGCTGGTTTCAACCATATTGAAAATATATAAAAATGGGAAGGATGACATCCCATAAATTATGGAAAATGAAAAACAAATGAAGCGATATTCTTACACTGGTTGGTGGTTGACCTACCCCTCTGAAAAATATGAGTTCGTCAGGTGGTATTATGACATTCCCGACTGAATGGAAAAAAAACTCATGTTCCAAACCACCAACCAGTTACAGTTATGGCCATTAGTTGTACATGCTAAAAATTCTATGGGATTATACCTTCCATACATGGGGTTTTCTTAGTACTTATAACTGTAATAATCCCATTTATGGAAAAAAACAAAACACACTGTAACAGGTCCATAATTTTATGGTTTCCATAAAGCTTCCACTAAAACTGGAAGCCACAATAACCGTTACACCAACCCCTTTTTTTTATTTTCATTTAGCTCAGCGGCATGGAGAATGGCACGGCTTGTGTGGATCGCAAGGCATCGCGCTTGTTGTTCTTCTTCTGTCCTGGGATCAGCTCAAAGGGCCAACGAGTGGCCGGGACATCGGGTGCCGGCGGGCCAACGAGCTTTCAACATGAAAAAACAATCTATTAGAATGGATTAGATAGTTCTATTAGATAGTTCTTATGTTGATGAACAATCAGCAACCAAGTTGACTATTAACATCGTGACTTGTTTTTTGAGATGGATTAGATAATTCTATGAAAGATTCTTGAAATCAGCAACTATCTATATAATACTATGTATATATATATAATCCCATCACAAACAAGATTTAAAAAAAAACATACGCCTGGGATTATGAGCACATCCAAGGCAAAATCAGATTCCAAAGGCTTCCAAAATACTGTTAGGGGTAGGGATTCATCAAGGGTATCAGTAATCCATCCCCAAAGTTACCATTTTGTTATGGTTGGTTAATATACTGTTAATAATGGTTAATACCATGGTTATAATATGGTTAATGATGGTTAATGATGGTTAATAGTAATGACTGGTTGGTGGTTGACCTACCCCTCTGAAAAATGATGGAGTTAGAGTCAGTTGGGATGATGAAAATCCCAATATGGGAAACAAAATGGTCCAAACCACCAACCAATTACCATTTTTTATGGTTTGTAGAAACCATTATTCCATTAATCAATGATTGCCTGTCTATCACCTTTTGGGGGCCGCAATTTCCAATTAGGCTGGTGGGCTTGGCGGATGAGATTTTGTCCGATTTCGCAGGGTCTGATTTGACCCATGTTTGATAATTGAATATAACCCTTAGATGGATATAGATGGGAACCATGTTTTGCGTTCTCTAAATTAGAAGAAAAATCAGGCTGGCGATATGTCTTGATGTTGATGAGCCACATCTTACTTTGAACATTTGAGTCTTCATTCATCTTCGTTCCCTGAGTGACGCTTCGAAGCTCCAAATTGATCAGCTTTCATGAGGATAGGAATTTCTGGCAGCTTGAAAAAAGTTCAGATCACCCAGTCAAAAACATACAATAAGAATTAAGGAAGCGGTTTTTCCATATGTTTTACATACCATTCATCATTGTCTACCTAGATTGATTCTCGTGTTGTTCTTGAAACCAAGAAATGGCAGCACACAACCCATTCTTACGTGCCCTGCACCTGTAAGTTTACGCAAAAAAATACAATTCATGGTATTCAAATCAAACCAAACATTCTCCATCCACTTTACTCCCCATTATTGTTCACATATCCCATTCTGGCTAAGTGAATCCTCATTTCTCTCTGGTGAAAGCTCCAAAATCATTTTTAAAAATCTCAAGTCATCTTGCTTTGGAACAATGTTCCCAGCTGTTTTGCTTAACTAAACCGACATGTTTTTCCGTTGAGCAAACCCAATTTCTGGTTGGCTAAAGCCACTTAGATGGGCCATCGATTTTTATTATGCATAATAAGTGGATTAGAACATGTTAGAAGCCATGTACCCTCTGGTAATTTAACATAGCGAACTAGAAAATCACCATTTTATAGCTGGGTAAATTCACTATAAATGGCCATTTTCAATAGCTTTTTGTATGTTTACCAGAGGGTATACCATCATATATCCCATTAAATCCCATTAAATCTCTTTAAATCCCATTAAATCTCATTAAATCCCATTGAATCAGCATTAAATCCCATTAAATCCCATTGAATCACCATTGAATCACCATTAATACCATGGGTTACCGTACGTTCCTCAGCTATTCCTGAACTCCGTAGGAACTCCGTGGCCCATCATCACCGGCGAACCGGTGCCTGCATCATCATCAGCTTCGGCCATGGCGTCGCTGGGACAGGGTGGATTCCAGGGTGGATACTGCTGGAGTCTGTGCTGGATATGCTGGCTGAATTTTTGTATAAAATTTGCATTGGATCATTGGACTTGAATAGTCTTAAATTTACTGAATTCCCAGAAAATTCTGGCTTTTGAATCAGTATAAAAAGCATTGGACAAGCAGACTTCAATTCCGCTCCTGGATGCAAAAGTATCCTGCACAGGCTTAATTCCTGCGTTGTGGAACAATTTGATAATAGACTAGTGATTAATAGTAATTGTTCAATCATGAGTGAATGGAACACATGCAAAAATTGAAACACGTTCAATGTATTCTGTATATATACGGGTTACACATGTGACGTGTGTAAACAAACTCACCACTGTCAGATGGATCATCACCTTCACTCAACATGCCCCTTCCGCTCGTTGACGTAATATCCCATTGTGACGCGCAGAAGTTGGATGCAAGTGAGTCTCAACCAGTTGGCGATTTCATCCCACCCATCCAACATAACTGGATAAAAATACATATACCTGTCAGGTATATCATGTATATCCCGTCTAAAACTGAACAAGACAAACACATATGGTTTTTGAACAAAAAAAAGGGCTTCCATTGGAGTCATCCGATTTCTTGGAATATACAATATATGAATGCACAATGAACCACTGAACCAACCATTAATTATATAATTCCGTTCTTTCCGTGCGTTGATGGGCAACAAAAATTGGGTAATGTGGCGCCACCTTAAAAGGATGATCAATATTCCTCCGTCATTTCATCTGATACTTTTTTATGGTACCCTCCCAATGGAAAACAGCCGGGCTAGGGCCTCTAAGGAAAATCCAGGGTTGACTAATTACTTTTGAACTATCCCAAATCCAATGGCTCTAAAATGTCTAAAACAGTGGAGCCATACCTATTCAATAGCCTTACAATTATTACATCCCTATACTTGATGGTCAAATCCCATAGAATCACTCTATTTGATAAAATGAAAGCCGTACCTATTTGACAAAATAAAAAGGCCACTTGCCGGGAAACCAAAAAAGGATCCGTGACACCTGACCCCACTGCCGATGTGCAGGTGAGCCTGAGATATTGAGCTGAATCAGGAATATGTAGCTATCCCATACATTTGGGCCTAAAAATATGGGGGAAAATCAAGTTTATCCAGCGGGTACCCTCTGGTAATTTAACAGTTTGCTATTGAAAATGGCCATAGAAATAGTGAGTTTTCCCATGAAAAATGGTGGATCTTTCCATCGTTTTTTGTATGTTTACCAGCGGGTAAGTAGGCATTTAAAAAAGTGCAAGAAATTCATCAGTTCAATCCCATCCTTGGAAGGTGGAGGACCCCCCAAAAAATGTGTGTTGCTCTACGAAAAACAAAAACATGAATAGCTAAAGTTCTAGGCTTAATGAGTTTATACCTACAATAAACCCATAGTGAAAGTGGAGTGATTAACTTCAATCACCAAACTGAGGGATTTCGCATTTTTCCCCACATTGTTTGATGCCAAAACATCCCTTGTTGTTTAACGAGTCCTCCTGAGTTCGGTTGACCCCGGTTGACCCGTGGGGGATCACCTCGCGACCCAGAGCTACAAAGTCTGGTCGATCCGAAGTGATCTCAGACCAGACCTGCGCGGATAACGCGCGCCATGGGGCCGTGAATAAATACAGGAAGGGGCCCCCAGTTGGTTTATGTTGGTTTATGTTGGTTTATGTTGGTTTATGTTGGTTTATGTTGGTTTATGTTGGTTTATGTTGGTTTATGTTGGTTTATGTTGGTTTATGTTGGTTTATGTTGGTTTATGTTGGTTTATGTTGGTTTATGTTGGTTTATGTTGGTTTATGTTGGTTTATAACCCCCATCAACCAATATAGTTATCTATATAGTTATATCTACCATAAACCAGAGTTAATTCAGCCACTTATAAACCAACTGAACGCTATCTTGGGGGCCCCATCCTGTACAATAAATAGGGTTGAGGGATACATCGAACATCATCGAACTTGTTATATAGGTTATTAACCATCCGCGCAACTTGTAACATGTGGGGGCCCCAGTATGTAGCAATGCCCTTTTCATTGGAATAAGATATGATAATTTCGCCCCTCGAAAAGTGACTGCTTTCTCAGGGGTCCCAGTTCATGAGTTCTCATGTCACCCCTTCAAAAAAAAGTCTTTGTTTTGTATATTATACTCTCCAATAAATATTGCAAGGTTCCAAACCATTGAGGGAATTACGAACCCGAATCCAGGAACTAGAAAACCGATTCTGGGGGAAAAAAAAACATGTCAAGAACCCTACCCCCAAAATGCCAGCTGCTGTCTGAAGTGGCTCTCCTCATTTGAGTCGCATCGCAGTGCTTCTGAATGGAAAGCCAAGGCTGCCAGACGTGTAGCTTGAAGGAATCGGCGTGGTAGAGGTTCAACTTTCATCCTTTGAGCGAGATTGTTTGCGAAGTCGCAGCAGTTGTAACCTATCATCTGGTAAAACTCGTGCTCCTGCTTGGAGGTTCACGAGCACAACTTTGAGAATTAGGTAATAATGGAACATGGTATAGTCAGTATTACAATGGAACATGGACGAACATGGTACAGTATTTCAACAATATGGCACATTATATATATATATAAATAAATTCATGGATATAAAATAGGTATATCAACAACGGATGTTAATCAACCAAGTGATAGAAACAAAACATATATGGCGGGAAAAAACAACACGATTGTTTCTTGGTTTACTGCCCATTCTAATGTGCCGCTCCCCGTTTACGATAGCTAAGTTGGTGAACACAATTAACTCCAATAAGTAGGGTTTACGGTACTTTAGAACTATAGTGATCATGGGGTTTAAAGAAAAAGCAACAACATCACTGGGGGGCCCTACATTGTATGCCATGCCATCTCATAAATTATATATATGGAGGTTTCCTAAAATGGAGGTACCCCTAAATCATTTGTTTTTTCATAGGATTCCATCATCAACCAAGCATTTTGGGGTATCCCCATGACTATGGAACCAATGGTACCATGGGGTAGCCATGGAAAACCGCAGTAACTGCGGTGATGCCCCTGAGTTATAACCCCATCTAACTCTCGATTTTTATGATTTCGCTATCTACAGAAAATTTTCTATAAACCATAGTACCTAGAAATATAGTGATTTGTAGATCGTTAATATCTACCCATCTAACTAATTACATCTAACTATAATCATACGATAAACAATTGCAAAGACCGTGTGAACCAAACCAACAAATGGCGTTCACGACCTGGAGCCGGAGCCCACCTTGGCTTGACTGCCTAATCTGGCCCACTTGCCATCGCTGGAACGAGGTTCCTGGAAATTGGAACCAGGGTCAAAGAACACTCATAGGAAACTGCCAAATTCATTTAAAAAAATGGTTTGAAAACAAACTAACATTTTAGGTTTTCAAAAACAGGTCTTGAAAAATTGCTTCCAAAATATCAACCAGAAACTGTTATTGTTTCTACCAGAAAATAAGGGTGTTATCCTTTTGGTGCAGATACTTTTGGTGGCCATCCTTCAAGACCCCTCCATCAAGTATCTTGTTCAAGAATGTGTTCTGATGAACAACTTCTGTTATTGTTGATCAATATATCATGTTTACCAATATATCATGTTGATGATCAATATATCTTGTGTTATTGTTGATCAATGCATCATGCTTGTTGCTTGAGTGCTTGAGCCCTCATTGTATCTACCATGTTTGACCACAAATTGTACAAAGCATCACAAACAAACACATGTTAAGTCTTTGGTTCAAGCCCAATTCCTAAACCAACATAAATTGTGTTTAGTAATATTTCTAACAGTGTACTCAGTAACTATGTAACATAAACTATAAGGAATTCCTATGTCACATAAATTTCAAATGAAAGGTGACTTAGTAACTCATTCTATTGGGCTGGGATTCGGAATGATTTGGATGGGGTGATACCATGGTGAACATGGTGAGCATTTTCCAACAATACCCACGGTGTTGGTTTGCCTACAACGAAAATACGGTACAATCCATTGGACATAGAATTTGTGGTTTCTAGATAGCTAAGTTGGTGGACATAACTTCAATAAGTAACAAGTATGGCTTATGGTATATACTTATTTCTTATAACATTTATAACAAAGATTAATTGGGATTTATAGGAACAATTGGGATTTAATGGGATTTATGCTAAGTTGGTTGAAATAACTCCTGTTTCACTATGGTTTACGGTACTAAGAACTATAGTTTTCATGGGGTTTCTAAAGCAACGTTCACATAACTGCGGGGGCCCAATGATCCCAATGGGCCCAGTCCTCAGGCTTTGCGGCGCACAGCAAGCTGCCCTGATGCTGTGAGGTGAAACAACTGTTTTGAGTTATTGGAAAACCACATGAAATTAACTGGTTATTGTAGTATTGCAGCAAAATACATCATTAAAGTCTGATGTGTTTTTTTTTCGGTGTGCAACCCATGGTTTTTCTGCATGGTGCTCTCCAGCATGCGCAATCTCAAAGATTTTGTCCTTCTGGGTCCATGTTACCCAACTCGTCTGGATTTGAACCTGTCGAACCTGTCGTGTCTCATTTGAAACGTTACTCCAAAGGTTTGCCAGATTTTCACCTCAGTCCAAGATGATCCTATTCTTCGTGAACCGCAATAAATCTGGCTGAATTATAAAAAAGTAACTACCCTCTGGTAAACTAACGTTACTATGGAAAATCACCATTTTCAATGGGTAAATCCACTATTTCTATGGCCATTTTCAATAGCAAACTGCTAGTTTACCAGAGGGTAACATGACGCTGAAACTTGCGGCAGGGGATGATTGCACTCTCTTTCCGCATGTTTCCAGTGACGTCATGACGTGAGGTACTTATCCTAACCCCCAAAATCATAGCCCACTTCCGACGAAGGTACTTGGATCCATCCCATATAACCTAGTTTGGTTTTAAATATATACCCTCTGGTTATTTAACATAGCCATGGAAAATCACCATTTTTAATAGGTAAATTAAACCATCCATAAATGGACCATTTTCCATGGCTATGTTAAATCACCAGAGGGTATATATATATATATATTTCCATATATCACTATAACATATATCCCATATATCATATGTCCCATATATTCCTATTTTGGTTGTAAAATGTCCCTTCAAAATGACCAGTGCCTCACGGAGCACGGCCAAGGGTTCGCTGTCCAGGGAAGCATCAGAGCGAACCTGGAACAATTCGGAATGCTGGACTTTGGACCAGCCCTCTCTGGTAATTTAACATAACTATGGAATATCAACATGTTTATTTGGTATTTTTTGGAAAACTCAGAACTTGGGGCATTCTGAAAATGGAAATCTAACCAACAATCGTTGAGAAAAGTTTGATATTTTGTGGGGAAATGCGTTTGGCCAATGTTCGAGTTCAGATAGCCTTCAATGGGAACACTTTTGGCATTTGGTGTACCTGAGAATGGGGTATATCACCAAATAGCCTTTTTAGTGTGAACATGACTATAACATGTTCTCGGATCAATGAGTACTTGTTTTTTAATCATCAACAGTGCGTACATGATGCATTTAATGGGAATGGGTATGTGCATCCCAGATCAGTGGGCAACCATGTCAAATAATCCAGTTATAGATGGAATATCTCCAGGTACGTATGGGCTGTTTATATTATATACATGTGATATGTATTGATATGTGGTTTATACCATGTGGGGCCCCCAGCTTAAAGTTGCTCTATAAACCCCATTCACTATAGTTATAATTACCAGAAACCATAGTTGTGGGAGTTATAAACCAACGTAGCTATCTATATAGAGGTGACCACATTGTGTAGGGTTTGAAAGGCGGGTTTGTTCAAATACTTAATGGGGGTTGTAAACCAACTTACAACTAGGGGGCACCACCTTGTACCTTTTGATGGAAATAGTCCGGGTCTATGTTAGTGGCACAAATAGCATCTGTTGTTTTTAAATAAATCCAGGTATATACCCTCTGGTCAATTAACATAGACCCTGAACATAGCCTAGTTTTAATGGACACTAATCTTCCAACCTCTATCTGCCAGGGTCTATGTTAATTTACCAGGGGGTGTGTATATATATATATATGTATATACTGCCATTTTGACTCCTTTTGATTCGATAGCGCAAACAAAACCATCATGCGACACATTTTTTTTCGTCATTGGGGATTCCCACCATGCCCGTATGCTCCATGTACGGAATATTTACCAACATGTGCCCAACATAAATCACCCAGTTTTGTAGGTAAATATACCATACATGGAGCGTATGGGATGGGTTCTAGATTTCAAGAATTCCTGTAAAGTCAACCAAGGTCGAACAACTTCATAAAAATTATGATATACCATGGTACTACTATTAAAAGGATTGGTTGACTAGTTATACCATGGTATACAGTACTACCATGGTTATATTAAGGCCAAAACGATTGGACCAAACAAAAATGAATGGTTAAACATGTTCACCACTTTTTTGTGGGCCCATTGGCGCGCCATTTGTGGACAAACCAATATCATACTCATAGTATTTGTTATATCCCATTGCAGCCCTTTATACCCTATTGATATAGCGGTTTGTGCTTGATTTTCGACACAATTTTATCTATAAACATATAATATATATATATATAATATAAATCAACCAAGTCGGGGCCCTGCATCACACCATATCTATCCATATCTAACCATATCTCATATGTCCGAGTGTCAGGAGCCCTTGTCAGGCATCCCGGCGAAAACAAAAGTGTGAATGACCTTCCAATGTTCGCAGTTGCACCTCGTTTCCCAGCGTTCCGTGGTGCGTGTTTGAAGAGCGGGGCTTGGAAATTGGTGTTCCTGAAAAAAACAGTGGTGTAGCCCAAAACACATCCAAAAAGCAGTGTATGTTGATGTATGTTGATGTTGATATTATATTGAAAGGAGCATGTTTTACTGACTGATTTCCTGATTGGATTTCAGGCTGGCCTATGTTGTAACAAATTCATTTCATACTATTCATACAGCATCAGAACCAGGTCAGCGTAAGGTTTGGACATGCCCTGGAAACACAAAAACTAGTAAAACATCGTAAAGCTACTTTCATACCACATTATTGTGGAAAACGGGCTTTGGATGGTAGCAAAAACACGTTGTTTTTCGTTCAATCATGTTATACAATAAGTATTACCCTCTGGTAAATTGACATAGACCCTGAAAATAAGCAATGTTTAGTGATTTCCACTAATCTTCCAACCCCTGCCAGGGTCAACTTGTTTTATTTACTGAAAGGACATAGTTTACACTTGACCAATGAGAATTTGGACACTCGAAGCACAGCTCCAACGTGGGGCTTCCGGACATTTGCAAATGCCGCTGGCAGAGTTCTGGTGCTGCCCGTGTCTGGCGATAGCTGTGGTAGATGAAAAACCATGACTCACTTCATGGTTATTGGGAATCATGGTTTGTCATGGTTATTGGCTTACTGGTGCTTAGTGGTAGATGATAATCATGGCTTAGTAGGGAATTTTCGGGAATGATCCACTGGCTAACTATCAATAATAATCCCAGCATATCCCAGCAACCCCCAGCAACCCATCCATTCCTTACGTAAAACGCACCAGTAAGATGAAAAACCCTGAAAAACGTGATGGACTTTTCATGATATAACATGAATCCATAATCCAAAGAAAACATGATACACAATGGGAAAAGCCAAAATGAAAAATATGAAAAACCATGGGTTTCTCCATGATGAAAAACCATAAATGATCATGAAATCATGGGCCAAATGATGTTCCAAAGCCTTGGATGAAATGGAATATTACAATAAATACAAAATTCATCAAAATTCAACCTGTGGAAAAACCTTAGATGATCTTAGCCACTTTCTTTCTTGAAAGCATTTACTTTATTTGTGCAACTTGAAAATTCATCAAGACCACCCACCCTAGTGGGCCCATTCTCGGCAATGGATTCGCAACACCTAGAATTGAAAGGTGATGCTGAAAAACACGGCTCGTGCCCCCTTGGCCAGAGCGAAACGGGTAGCTGTGGACAATGGAAAATAAATTATAAGAAAAAACATGGCTGAAGAAAGCATGCGTGTGAAAGTGCGAGTCAATCCGCGCAGGACACCTCCCAATTTGGAAGGCGACCAGGACCAAAAAAGAAAACTAGTGGGGGACAGGCATAGGGGTGTTCTACTGAAATATTCTTTGAAGCATAGCATTCATGTGGCATTCGCTCCGGCCACAATAGGCTACTGAGGAGCTTATCATCCACACTTACGCATTGCCCATTGATGATTTGATAGCCAAGGACTTCAAAATGATTCTGACTTCCAATGACATATTCGTAATCTTTCACTTCCAGCCCGATTCGTCGAAAGGACTTCTTCAAGAATTCCTTCAACTCAAGGGTGTGTTCGCCAGACTAGATGAGAAACAGATCATCTCTAAATGTGCTAATTGAATCAATGCACGTGTAGCCAAAATGATCAATCAACATTCCACCAGCCAAAACTGCAGCGTAGAAAGTCAAAAAGCTCTCCGACGACTGAATTTTGAAAGCTCCCGATAGCTGTTGGCGGTATGAAGTCTGATAAACATCTCTCCAAGGCGTCGCAATCGGCGCATCGAAGAGCAGGCTCTTGGGCAATTCCAATAGAGCATCACGCGTAATCTCCTCCTCTCGGAACTGATTTGGCTCATGACCTAAATATCTCTCCGCAATATTGTGACAGATAGACTTGTCCATCTTTGACACATCCAGAGATAACACACGGCCACGGCCCACAGCATTTCTGAAATCATTCGCGTTAATGGATCAAATCCAATCAAACACGGATGAGGACTGCTTCGAATCCACTTTGTAAAAGCCAAGCTAGTCCGTCCCAGAATCCAATTACAATAAATACTGAGACAAGAAAAAAACAGGAAGTACAGCGAAACACCACTCAGCTGGGTTTTAGAGTCGAACATTTGAATAATTTGAATGGTCATCTCAGTTCATAGTTGGTTAATGATCAGTTGTTTTCTTCAGCTCTTTGTACAATGTACCATCTGGAAAACTAACATAGCTATGCAAACCATTACACACATGTGTACTTGATTTCAATATCAAAATTGCGATTTTCCATAGCAATGTTAGTCTTGTGGCCCACCTTGTAAGCGCCCCAAAAACATTGCCAAATTTTGTTGCTAATCAAAATCCCATTGAAATCACCATGAAATGACGTTTTGAGGGTTGAATTGCAGGTGTTCATGCAATGAAACATGGCAACAGAACCAGAAACATAGATGTTTACTCCACGATTTGTAATGATCTTTTCGCTGCCTGTCTCCATGTGTAGTTGCATAGGTGAGATTTCAGACATTAAAAAATGTTAGGTAATCCAGTTTTCGAAAACGGATGTACCCTCTGGTAATTTAACATAGCTATTGAAAATGGTTATTTATAGTTGATTTACCCACTAAAAATGGTGATTTTCCATAGTTATGTTAGTTTACCAGAGGGTAGACCTCCTAATCAGATGCGGCTTAATGGCCCTGCATCAGCACAGGGCCAAGGCCAAGAGATGGGGTTGACCTCTCATGTCCAACTGCACATCAGCTCAATAAGTGGTCACCTATGCAGTCCTATACAAACACAAGATGGGCCAACTCGTATAGGTTACCACGTATACAAACACCTTATATACAAACCTAAAATTTCAAACGTTGATAAGAAATCGAAGTTTGTGTTATCAACCTCAGTGACTGAAAGTTCATGGTGATCACTATAATTAGATGACTTCAAAATCAACGTATGATTGAGGCACACCAGATTCATCGAGCTGCGGGCTGTGGCATCCATTAACAACCCAACTCAATGCTTACATATATCATATACCTAACCTAAACTGGCAATGGATTTTTGTCCGTTGATTCCTTGATGTATTATTCATAAAGACTGAAACTGTTGTTTTTTCCACATGAACAAAAAAATAACAGTGTTCAAAACCCAAGACGTCATTCAGACTACAGAGCTTGGTTAAAACTGGATTCCCAGTTCATGGATTAAATAAATATATATATATATACATAACCACCAGACCATTACGGTAATCCCCAATATAATTCATGATCAGCCCACAAGGGTTTAGCAGCCACTGTTGCCTGCTTCGGCATTTTCGCCAGGGTGCTGGAGACTCCTCGTGTATAAAATGCCGGTCAAATCGAGTTTCAAAACTCATTTTTTTCAAATCTTGCACGATTAACTCAAAAGCCATGGACAGAAAAAACAATTGAAGACAAATGGTCTATAAATGAATGTATAATATAATATATACAATTCATGCATAGGACGTAGGACATTTGTAATAACCATGTAAAATTACCAGCAAATATATATATATATATTATACGTGTATATATAATTATATATATGTATATGTATACGTGTATATATATATAATATTCATATAGTGTTGAACATCCTCATACGTCATAGGTCCTTGTTTTGTTGGTTACAACTAGGCGCTAGGTGTTTCTCATAGGATCAAACTGATTTTCAACATGATCAAACTTGGTGGATTCTCCCGAGCTTACAATGTAGTTGTAAGTTGGTTTGTAAAACCCATAACTTGGGTTTATGGTAGATACAGTATACCTATACTTAATGGTGGTTATAAACTAACTTATGGTAAATATAATACAGGATGGGATCCCATAGTTAGCTAAGTTGGTTTATAACTATAATATCTGGTTGGTGGTGCAAAAACCATCTTGAAAAATATGAAGGTCAATGGGAAGGATGACATCCCATATATTATGGAAAAATGTTTGAAACCACCAGCCAGCTATATTCAATTCTACTATATCCCGGTGTGACATTGGAGTCATTTGCACCAACTTGGTTATCTAGGGGGCCCCACATTGTATAGATGATTAGTGGTGCTAAACTACCCATTCTACAAATCATTTGCCTTTCTTTTGATAGTTGTCCCCCCATATTCACTTCACGCTTTGTGTTGTTTGAATCAAATCACTATCATATCAGTTCCCAATATATCACACCATGTATGCCACAGATCATAACTGGCTAGTATTTGTGGGCTTATAATCCAGTTATAAATGGGAGAACCGCACGATTCATGGGGACTTACCGACCAGGGCAGCGCGACCTCCATTGCTGCTGGCCTGGTGCAGGATAGGAGGGATGTGACTGTGTATATGTTTGTCATACATAAGAACATGAAAAGAACCTGAAATTGATACAATCTATATCTAGATACAACATGTAGTATTGTAGTATGATATATTATATTATATTATATTAAATTGTATTATATTATATCATATTATATATATATATCACATTTCAACTGATAATATTCATATCATACCATATCATACCCATCCCATATCGCAACATCACTTCAACAAATATATGGTTTATGCTACACAAATATATGTTTTTTTGAAGCAACGTTCACATCGCTGCGGGGGCCCAATGAACATAACATGGAACATATTATGATCTACGAGCTGTTGGACCGAACAAAAATAGCAAGTTTGTTGAACTCACAACCAGTTTACGCGCTGGCGTTTGTGGTTAATCAGAACTGGGGGGCTTCACTGGTTGGTGAATTAAATAATAAAGCCCCTCTTACAGTAGTTTACTATGGAGGACTAGAGTCGATATAGAGATGACTACAAATTTCTATAGATTTCTATGTAACCCAATCAACATCCTCTACAACTCTGCCTTTGGCGTAACCGAAGCCGACGGGGACTTGGGCGCAGCCTGACTTTCTGATTACCGACACTGAGGCCCGGAAAAGACAATCCCCCAAATGGCAAATTGAATGGAAAATGATGGGATAAATATTGATTAAATATATTTAAATATAGTTAGTATGGTTCAATATGGTTAAAATGATGGGTTAATACCATCATTTCCTATTAAATGGTGAATCATCAATGTATATATATAATGGTGAATTATCAAGTAGTGATCCCCAATATATATATAATATATATAATAGGTATATATATATATATTTATAGCTAATGGTCTGTCTGAACACCCCAGTTAATGGTCATGTTCTATGAAAATGTGGGTTTGACGGAAAACAACGGATACTGATTTACAAAAAATAACTCGCTATTTCTTCCAGAGAAATGATCACAAACAATGGGGCCAAATGGGATTTTCACATCACATTCTTGTCTTGATGATGGGACCATCCCCAAAATAATGTGGGAAAAACAATGCCATAAATCACCCATCGAATGGTACCCTCTGGTATATTAACATAGACCCTGGCAGTTGTCGGGGTTGGAAGACTAGTGAAACCACTATAAATTGGTCATTTTCAGGGTCCAACTGTTAATTTACCAGAATGTATAACGTATGTTCTATAATTCATATGGGTAAAACAATGCCATAAATCACCCATGAATGGTAATCATACCACCTAATTACTGTATATATTTATGGTGATGACTGGGGGATGGTAAATATGGCAGTCTCCTACCCACATCAGATTTAGGGGGATCCGATTATACTATCAGCCATGGCGGGGTGACCCTCCTGTCTGGTCCATGTTAACTATCCGAATCCATCAAAAGTCGCCCATAAAAAAAGGGGTTCAGACGGAACAAAACCTTCAAAAAATGAAATTTTAACACATTGTATATGTGAATTGATTTCTGTCAACATATGTTTCAGCTATTCTGAGGGAGAGTAAGTACAAAAATGGTCTTAAACAAAACAAATATGAGGCGACAAACATAGCAATCATGGCTCTAAGTTCGGATATATCTTTAATCAAGCAAAGCTACGTATGTTTTGTGGCTATTCACATCTTCGTTCTACGGAGAAATTCGGATCTCCAGCAAATCCAAAGGTTCACCCCGTCGTCGGCCAACATAGAATACCAATCCAGGATGATGAAATCATGTCATATCACTGAATCCAGAGTAAACCTGGATATTTTTACTAACTCAGCCAACAGAAATCAATCATAAACCAATATAAACCAATATAAACCAATATAAACCAATATAACCCACCATTTTTGATGGTTGCCAAGTGGCCTTTGGCACTGACACCGGAGACTTTGGTGTAGCCTGGCGTGGAGAATCATTGCCATATGGGCCATTGGACTGCCAAAAAGATGAATTATAGAACATAAATTAACTGACGAAAGTAGATACTGGTTGGTGGTTTTAACCATCTCGAAAAATATGACAGTCAATGGGAAGGATGACATCCCGTATATGAAATGGAAAATAAAAAATGTTTGAAACCACCACCAACCAGTAGATATTCTTGCAGCAAGACTCAGGACTCAAAAAACAAAACTTTGGGCTGATGCAGCCGGCTACAAGAAAGTGACGTACAAAGAGCCTGGCGGTCTCAACCCATCCCAAAAATTATGCGTGCCAACGAGGGTAGCCGTAAATCCACTGTTTACTCACATGTAGCTGTTTCCTCTTTAATTGGACTCTTTGAGGCTACAAGGCCGTTTTCAGGCGCATTTATTCATATCATATATGATTGGTTGCACATATATATATATATATACCTGAGAAGGGGGGGGACGAAAGCCAGCCTCCAGACAAATGGGGGGAGCATTATCGAAACAGGACATTCAGCAAACAGGAGTTTGAAGGAACATCAGCTGTAGTACGTCTCACTTGTTTGCGAGCCTGTCGTTCATAGAGGCTATCATGCTCCTTCAAGGCTGCATCCATCATCGAAACCTTTGGCTCATCTTTGGGAGTGGAGAGGTTCTTCTCTGCAGTCCAGCATCGGGCGCAAATTTTCTTGTACTTTGTTTTGATCACCCCATCTTCATCGGCTGTTTGAAAACAGACCACTCCGGAAGTAATCATCCGGCGGTGACTGTTCCACTTTTTACAGCTGCCGCAGCAGATGTGGTCCTTGGCAGTTTCCAGCTTGTCGTCATACATTCGCAGGAAAGGGTTTTCTGTCGGATTAGGTTCATTGGGTCTAGGCGTAGGGCTCGATGGTGAAAAGGTCTTCAAACAACACGTAAACACCATCTATTTGACCATTTGTTTGGCTTTAAAAATGTTAAAACACATGCAGCAACAACAACAACAACAAAAACAATTGGAGCTTCTCAAGCTCCACAAAACGGAAGTGCGGCACGGGATTTTTTGCGGCTCTCCCCAGCCAGCCTCACTGTCCGAAACAAACCCAAATCAGAGCCCCCTCCCCCACACCCCCTAGATTAGCTTCCCGTCGCTTCGCGTACCATGCTACCATGACGCGTTTCTCTCATTACCTCGAGAAAGATTCAGGCCTCAAGCAGGTCAGCCATTCCATGGGTCTCTTCGATGACAGTGCCACATCGTTGAACCCAAACGCAAAATTTGTCCGGGGTCCGGGGTCCTTGCTGGGCATGTACGGCGTTAGAAGATGCGACCCTTAACCGTCGAAATATCATTCAGAAAGAAAAACAAAACCAATAAAACAAAATAGGAACAAACAACACGCGGACAAAATTTCACAGACAGACGCGCTGACCAGTGTACATACAAACCTCGTTACACGGAATCACGGTTTCACACAAACCCTTTTATACACAAACATCTTCGCACAGAGCCGCTTTTACAGACAGACGCTTTTACACACAGACCCTTTTATACACAAACACCTTTACACAAACATGCTTTTACACACAGACCCTGTTACACACAGACACTTGTACAGAGACACTTTTACACACAGGCCCTTTGACATACAGACGCTGTTTCACACAGAACCTTTTACACACAGACCCTTTTACACACAAAAACTTTAACACACAGACCCTTTCACACACAAACATCTTTACACAAAGGCGCTTTTACACACGAACCTTTGACACACAAACATCTCTACACAGAAACACTTTTACACACAAACAGCTTCACACAGAGACACTTTTACACACAGAGCCTTTTACACACAGACCCTTTTACGATCTTTTACGCACAGACAACTTTACGCACAGACGCTTTTACATGCAGACCCTTTCACACACAGACCCTTTCACACACAGACGCCTTTACACACAAACGTTTTTTTCACACAGAGCCTTTGACACACAAACATCTTTACACAGAAATGCTTTTACTCACAGACCCTTTTACACAGAAACACTTTTACAGACAGACCCTTTTACACACAGACACGTTTACAAACAGACCCTTTTACACACAGACCCTTTTACGCACACACACGTTTTTTCACATTGTTGTTGTTGTTGCTGTTGTTGTTGTTGGTTGTTGGTTGTTGGTTGTTGGTTGTTGGTTGTTGGTTGTTGGTTGTTGGTTGTTGGTTGTTGGTTGTTGGTTGTTGGTTGTTGGTTGTTGGTTGTTTGTTGTTTGTTGTTTGTTGTTTGTTGTTTGTTGTTTGTTGTTTGTTGTTGTTGTTGTTGTTGTTGTGGTTGTTGTTGTTGTTGTTGCTGTTGCTGCATGTTTTTTACAGGTATTTCTAAAGCAAAAAAACGTTCATTTTTAAAGCCCAAAAATCGTCAATTCGGTGGTGTTTTCGTGTTTTTTGAAGCGTCTCGGGGCAAAAAACACCGTAAATACCGTGTTTTTTTACGCCTCGCAAGCCCAAAACCACGGTATTGACGGTGTTTTTTGCTCCTGGTAGCAAAAACCACGGTATTTACAGTGTTTTGTGGCCGGCACCTAGGAAAAGAGAGTGGTATTTACGCAGTTTTCAGCATGTTGCAAGAAGTTGTTTTTTCCATGCCAAAAGCCCAAAAACACAGTAAATTACAGTGTTTTGGCTTTTGACACCCAATGAAAAACGTCAGAAAACAACCAAAAGTGTCCAAACTGGAGCTTCTCTTTCAAGCTTCAAAAAACGGGGGGGCGGCAGCTCATTTTTGGAGCTCTCCCCAGCCAGGCTCCGGCCTCACCTTCCCAAACGGGCCCGAATCAGAGCCTCCCCCCCCCACACCCCCCAGATTAGCTTCGCTTCGCTTCGCTTATATCTATACTCAGCCCAGGCCTTCGGCTGGCTTTCGTAATATTATATATATATATTTATATTTAAACTATTTACATCTGTATATATATACTATAAATATATGTGTCCACACAAACAAACCTTTGAGACATGTTGAAATTGATCATGTATCATGTATACATCATATTTCATATAAATTGTATATGTGTAAACAAAAATAATCATATATATATATATTGTTAACTATATACTACTGTAAAATAGTGAATGTATGTGTATGAAAAGTGGATTTATAGGGATATAATGAGAATATAATGAACAATGATAAGATATACCCTCTGGTAATTTAAATCCATCAACTTTGGTTCATGGTAGATATCGAACTACAGTAGATGGACAAATTATTCAAACCCCGCATCCATGAGTTGTAAGGCTACCCCCTGTCCCCCCAAATCTCAACGTTATGGTCTCGTATCTTTGTTACTGATCTTAGGGTTTGATTTATTTCGTCCATTCGAAGGAGCGAACGAAACCAAAAAAACAACATTGTAATTGGGGGTGCGGGTGGTTATTGCATTAAAAGGGTTTGAATAATTCGTCCATCTACGGTAGTTAATGGGTTTGTAAACCAACTTATCGAACATCATCATTTTTAGTATGCAAATAATCATAAATCAGCTATAAATGGGCCATGGATTCCATACCTATGTAATTAAGACAAATACATGGTATGTGATTTTTCAATGTTCAAATAATAACCGATTGCTAGTCCAATAATATATATATATATACATAGTATAGAAATATATCTATGTGCCAACGACGTCCCTTCTCGACCTCAGCTTTCGCCACCGAGGGTGAGGTTTCGGTCGCAGGGGTCGCAGGGGTCGCAGGGCTGGAGGCTGTGTAGTCCGGCGCCTTGTCAATAAAAGCTGGGGTGTAATGGGGTATCACTGGGATTAATGTGGGTAAAACAATGCCATAAACCACCAATTTGGGAATGGTTTATACCACCTATTTATGGTGATTTGGAGGATGGTTTCCTAAAATGGGGGTACCCTAAATCATCTCATCCATTTATAGATGGATTGTCCACGAAATGAGCCAACCATTTTGGGGATCCCCCATTCATGGAAACACCCATATAAGAATCAAGGGGTTTAAACAACTATATTGGAGAGATAATTGAATCAAACCAGCTGTATTGGGTTTAAGGTATTGCATTTTTGGGGGAAAAGACATATATATATAATATACACATATGTATGTATGTATGTATGTATGTATGTATGTATGTATGTATATGTATATGTATATGTATATGTATATGTATATGTATATGTATATGTATATGTATATGTATATGTATGTGTATGTGTATGTGTATGTGTATGTGTATGTGTATGTGTATGTGTATGTGTATGTGTATGTGTATGTGTATGTGTATGTATGTGTATGAATGTATGTATATATGTATGTATGTATATGTATATGTATGTATGTATGTATGTATGTATGTATGTATATGTATGTATGTATGTATGTATGTATATGTATGTATATGTATGTATATGTATGTATATGTATGTATATGTATGTATATGTATGTATATGTATGTATGTATATGTACGTATGTATGTATATGTACGTATGTGTATATGTATGTATGTGTATATGTATGTATGTATATGTATGTATATGTATGTATATGTTATATATGTATGTATATGTATGTATATGTATGTATATGTATGTATATGTATGTATATGTATGTATATGTATGTATATGTATGTATATGTATGCATATGTATGCATATGTATGTATATGTATGTAAATGTATGTAAATGTATGTAAATGTATGTATATGTATGTATGTATATATGTATGTATGTATATGTATGTAAATGTATGTGTATGTATGCATATGTATGTATGTATATACATATATATATAAATATGTATGTGTATATGTATGTATGTATATGTATGTATATGTATATGTATGTATGTATGTATGTATGTATGCATGCATGTATGCATGCATGCATGCATGCATGTATGTATATGTGTATGTATGTACGTACGTACGTATGTACGTATGTACGCATGTACGTATGTACGTTTGTACGTATGTACGTATGTACGTATGTACGTATGTACGTATGTACGTATGTACGTATGTACGTATGTACGTATGTACGTATGTACGTATGTACGTATGCCTGTATGCCTGTATGCGTGTATGGGTGTATGTGTGTATGCGTGTATGGGTGTATGTGTGTATGTGTGTATGTGTGTATGTGTGTATGTGTGTATGTGTGTATGTGTGTATGTGTGTATGTGTGTATGTGTGTATGTGTGTATGTCTGTATGTCTGTATGTCTGTATGTCTGTATGTCTGTATGTCTGTATGTCTGTATGTCTGTATGTATGTATGTATGTATGTATCAATAAATATATATATATACATATGTTTACAAACATACAGTGATGATCACATCACATAGAATCCTTTCTGTAAAAAATAGGACACTCACAGTAGGCCCAAAGGCCTCATCGCTTCGAGGATTACCAGGGGCCGACTGTAAGTTGGTAACCTCATTAACCATAGATATTTAACCAATTAAAACCCATTGAAAATTCTCATTTAAAGGCCATTAAATCTGAGTAGATTAGACTATTTCACTCACCTGAAGAGTGCGGCCACCAACTTCGGATGATTCCCGAATCTTAAGTCTTAATCATGATTTCCAGGCTTCGGGAGAACAGGGTTCGGTCGGAATGAAATTTACCCAGATGGATATATCTACCGGCAAGCCTACTTTTTGGAATTACCCTCTGGTTATGACTAACATAGCCATGGAAAATCATCATTTTTAGTAGGTAAACCATCTATAAATGGGCCATTTCCCATGGCTATGTTAAATAACCAGAGGGTATGTTCACCAACTTAGCGCACCACCCTGGACCAATCTGTCTATGTGGAGCCATGGTCTTGTGGGCCAGGCCACTACTTGTTCCCTCGGGCCAGACTTAGCTACTACTTGGCTAATCCTTTCAGGATTGCATCGTCCAATTCTACGGGCTATGTAAACTATCGGAACACGCTATAGCTATCTATCTATCTATATATATATAATGCGTATATATATACAGTATATATATATATACATCATATGTATATACATATATATATATATAGTTCATATATATGAGGTACCCATGTCAACATCATGACCATGATATCTTCACATGGCGATGGGTCCAAAGCCATCTTGAAGCCAGCGCAGCTAATGGATGTCTCTCCCGCATCAACTGATGGTGTCAGGCCCACCCCCCCGGTTATAAGTTGGTTCATAACCATGGTTAAGCCACCTATAAGGCAACTGAACGCTATCTTGGGGGCCCCCATTCTGTATCTATACTTCATATATAGGTATATTATATAAATGTGTGTGTGTGAAAATGCGATATACCCCCAGTTATAGCCATTTAAATGGGGAAGATGATGACAATCCATTGGCATTTGGGGCATCCCATGTCCAAACATGAGGGATTCACCAATATTTTCTAGGGCTCTTAAAATTGCGGCTCTAATACGGTATGTGGGATGCTATAAACCCTCAAAATGGCCGAAACTGTTGATCACCCATGAATTCTAATGTCCATATGTCATGTTTTGGCTGAGGACGGCACCGCCACAGGCGCCCAGGGCCTGACAAAATCGGTGAACGGCTCCCCAGTGACATTCAGAAAGCCGTGAATCAGTGGTGAAGTCAAGTGAATCTCATTAAATCAGCTCTAAATCAGATAAGTCACCTAGGATTTCCATACGGGTTGGTGGTTGAGCCTACCCTTCTGAAAAATGATGGAGTTCGTCAGTTGGGATGATGACATTCCCAATATATGGAACAGTAAAAAATGTTCCAAACCACTAACCAGCATATTATTCCATTTCCTTCACCTTCTGATAATCGTGGCAATGAGAAATCGCTTATAATCCAATGCAAATTTAATGGGAAAATCCATGCTCCAACTGGCCGATTTTCCAGGCTGCCATGTTTTTGATTACAGGATGGTAGATTCCATGCTCAACTTGGATTTACTGAAGGACCCCCCGAAAATAAACAATACTCCCTATAGATTCCGCAAACCGTGGATTTCCCGTTGGGAATACTATTACTGCAACATATCATCTTCAGCTAATCCAGGTATTGGATGTTATTGGGATATCCGGTGTTTATTCTCCATAATCTAATACCATGATGCCTGAAGAATCAAGACTGATAATTGGATATTGGGATAAACCATACTTAACTACGAAAAAAAATAAGCTTTCAATGGGATATTAAGTGGAATATAACTGGGATATATTGGAATATGAATATTTTAATGAATTGGGAGAATATCCCAGGTATTCTCCCAATATATCCCAATATACCATAATTAATTGAGAGCCACCTATTGGGATATTGGGATAATTAGGATAATGATTGAAATTGGGAGAATAGGTCCTGCAAGGTGGCTCTCCCCTATGAGGCATTGTATAAACAAACCCACCGTGAACGATTGCTTTAATCACGACGCACGCATGTATATATATATATAGTATATATATAATATATAATATATATATATATAATATATAATATATATATATATATATAGTATATATATAATATAATATATATATATATCTATTGGGCCCTAGCTTGTACCCTCTGATAAGTTAACATTGCTGGACAATCTGCACTTTTAGTGGGAACATAGATGGGATATGTACAGTAATCATCAACTGAAATTCGTTGTGTCCTATTGCTAGGTTCAAATTCTGGAGGGTTTATTAGGGTTCGATGGTGGTTAAGAACCTTAATTTCCATTAGTTTCCCATATATGACAGATTCTTACAGCATATGTGCCAATTAATTTTTGCTGCAAATTGGATATGTGATTCCCAATTCGAGCTTTGATTCTTCCTGGGTCCAAGGATTCTGCCAAAATTTAGCTATATATCATTATATATCACCACGTTGAACATCCACATAACATCTATGGAAGTTTATGAAACTATATTGGAACTACATCAATACGGAGGTTTCCTCCTAAAATAGGGCTACCCCCAAATCATCCAATGAAACAAACAATGGTATCTATATATATATATTACTAATTTGGATTCATCATCCATTTAATATCTGGGAATTTCAATTTTAAACCATCCAGCTATTGGGGTACCCCAGTTATAAGTTGGTTTATAAGCCATGAAATAACCCCATGAAAACTAGTTCGTTATATCTACCATAAACATCCATAAACCCAATCGAATTCAATAGAATTCAACCATATCTACCATAAACATCCATAAACCATAGTTATCTATAGTTATATCTACCATAAACCCAATCGAATTCAATATAGAATTCAACCATATACCATAAACCCTAGTTTTTTCAGCTACTTTTTTGTTAGGCGTTTCGGTTCACGCGATCGCTCGCTCGACTGGTGAAGCATCGACTGGAAGCGCCTGCGAGGCACGCCCGAAACCTGAGAGGAGCAGCAGAAAATTCACGACCGCTGGAGATCTAAAGGTATGCGACCGCTTGGTTGAAAGAACTCCGATTTTTGAGGATTTTTTTGGTATATCTAAATGTTTATTTACAATTATAATATGCATATCTATTACTTACATATGATATCTTAATATTGTATATTATGTAAATATGAAGGGGTTGTGTATCATCTGCAAGGCAACAAGTTTAGTTGCCACCTTTGTAAAGAGCAGCTTACGCTTGGGAGCAATCTTTCTAAGAAATTGAAGGCACCTTGCAGGGTGAGACGGTGAACCTTGCATTTGTGCCTTGGTTTTGCAGATCAAACATATGAAAGGCTAGCCAAACCTCATTAACCATAGTTACAATTGCCATGAACTCCAGGTATTGGAGTTATAAACCCACTTAGCTGTACAAACCTTACCGTCAAGGACAACAGCCAAAATGGTAGTCAAACGGGCCAAATATCTGGATCACTGAACATTCAAAATCTGGATTATTAGCCCTGGCACCGCAAGCTAGTTGCACCGCAAGCAAGCTGGGAAGCTTTGACCAACATGAACTTCACTATGGGGATATCGATATCATGGGATATCAACCAACTTCAACCAACAACCAACCAGGATTTCACTTTCGACTGCCACACATTGAAAGTTGTTTCAAGATGGTGAAGTCCCCATCAAATGCACTGGCGACTATCTCCATCATGGTTTTCATCTTATGCGGATCGTTTTGAATTGCAAGGTGACAGTTTGACACTTGGCATGTGGATTCTTTCACATCTACAACCAACAGTTGATTCACATCAAAGCACTTGCAGTTGCCCTTTTTATGCAACTGACACAATCCATTGTCTCAAGCACGATGAATGCCGCTTCAAACTCACCCACAGACATCACGGTCCAACACAGCTACGATTTGGTAAAACCATGAGGATGGTCCCTACTTGCTAAGTGTCATGTGTAATGAGATGGCCAGTGCGTTGGTAATTCATCCAGGAGTATGGATATCAAACTCAGAAAAACAATAGACAACACAACATGCTATATACATATTATATATATATATACACATGTACATGATGCTTAGAAACAAGATACAATTTAATTATATAACATAAATGGCAACCAAAACACAACCAATTAGAACCCCCTACAATGAAATTCTTAAGATTCTTTTCATACAGCTCACTTGGGAAACATTTATTTCAACATATAGCCATTGCAACAGCTACAGAGATCATTCACATTCCCTTTTTTTTTGAAAATACCATATTTTACCAAATTTTACCATGGTATCTGTTTTCACCCCAGCTGCTATCGATAATTCATCAGTTTCACCACTGTTCACCATATCATTCCGAATCACGGTGCTGCGCCAGAATTGGTGACCGCCGTAACGTTGGTTAGAAATTCAGTAACTAATAACTAATAACTAAAGGGTTTATGGACATTTATGGTAGATGCATCTAAGAGTGAATAGTGGTGGTAAACCAACTGACATCCCCAATAGTAAATCAACAACAAAAACTATTCAGGTCTACTTTGAACATACATAGACCTGAATTATTGGAGTTATTATACCACCAAAGATTTGGTGACATGGCATTAAATCACCATGTAAGTCTCCAACATAAAACACGTTCTCCTTGATTATCTTTTGGTATGTTAATCTAGTTGTGGAAAATCACTATGTTTAGTAGGCAAATCATCAAACTAAATGGGCAATGCTTTCCAGTTCGCTATGTTGAAAAACCAGACGGTGAGTCCATGTAAGTCCCAACAAATCGCCATCTAAGTTCCATAAAGAAAAAACAATTTGGGGGGGTTCCTAAAATAGAGGTATCCCTAAATCATCCATTTTAGTGGTATGTTCCATTATAAACTTATCAACCAACCATTTTTGGGGATCCATCATTTACGGAAAATCCCAATTTCTATCTTCTCCTTAATGAAACACCATCAAATCACCACCAGGCGTTCCTTTCATCGGGACCCCGCACCAAGGCAGCTTCAGAGCGCCCCTGCCGCGCGGCCGCACCCTGCACCGTCGAAAACGTCGAAGCGGGCGCCGAAGCCGTTGAAGCCGAAGCCGGTGCGGCCTATGGTGACTTGCAGTGACTGGGCCATCTGGTTGGTGGTATACCTACTTGGTGGTTCCTTTCTTGTTACACAAGTGAATCAGTGGTGAAGTCAAGTGAATCTCATTAAATCAGCTCTAAATCAGATAAGTCACCTAGGATTTCCATACGGGTTGGTGGTTGAGCCTACTACCCCTCTGTAAAACATGAGTTCGTCAGTTGGGATTATTCTTCCCAATATATGGAAAGTCATAAAATTCATGTTCCAAACAACCAACCAGTAGTTGTAACTGGTGATTTCTATGGTATTATAGATTCCATCAATCGGGCTTTGTTGAATGACTTAGTATTTATAACTGGTATGACTCGGGCCATAACTCTGGGCAAACCCCGAACTAAAAGAACCCCCCGATTGCAGAAGATGTGGAGGTGGAGCAGCTGATGAAGGACTATTGCATTCTGGCTCCGATGCTCTTGAGGCCAGACCCAATCAGTTCAGTTCCACCTTACTTCCAGTTCATTTGGAGGTTTCCTAAATTGGGGGTACCCCCATAGCTGGATGGTTTATAAGGGAAAATCACAACAAAAGATGCTTTAGGGGTACCCCCATGACTTAGGAAACCTTCATTTCCTTGTGCCAGCTCTTCAGTCTATGTCCCTGGGTGGCTTGGTGCCTTACTTCCACCCTTAGCCATATGCTTCCTTTGCATGTGGAGTTATTGTTGCTTTACTACTTGGTTTGTTAGATGAAATTATAATGCTTACTTCTTAACTATCTGTTGGGTTACTACTTATCTACATATAATAACTTCTATAAGGTCGGTGATGGTTTATGAATCTAGAAGTTTAGAAACCACGTGCTAGTTGTTAAGTATCAATTCTAATAGATACTGCATATTCCACCTGCATTGCCACTACAGATAATATTGGTTATATCACCGATTAAAAATATGTTCAGTGCTTCAAGTGATTAAATACCCCAACTTCATCGATCAAATCCTAATCGAATACAATTGTTTATCATTCTTTACAGGTTCATGTCCCAGAAACAAATACATATTGTTACTGGTCAGATCCCAATTCTCATATCCCCGATGATCGATGTTTTGAATATGTATTACATTTACCGGAAAGAAAATGATCCAGATATTGTATAGATATGCCACATGCGGAGGATATGGGCTGTGTGTTCTGTTTTGGAAGTTTGATGTATTGACTCTTGAATATATTCATGTGGGAAAGGTTCAAAACCTTTTGGGGGATTAAACATCTGCTAAGCAGCTATTTTAGGGTATCGTTTGGCCAGGATTTTGACTTGATGCGTATTTATGTGTGCTTTGTTTTTGTTGTTCCCTTTTTGGTTACTTGGTTTTCATCATCCAGAAACTGTCAGCTTCCTGCTTCCCACTTTGTGATAGGTTGAACCGGCAAAAGAAAACTAAGACACGCTAATATTTGTTGACACACGTATATTATATATATATATATTATATACAATATATATATATATTATACACATTTATACACACTATCTGGCTGAAGTATTTTAGTTTCTTCAATTTGAAAGGTCTGGTCATCATGGGATGATTCCCTCCTTCCATATTCCTTCCCATCGCGAGCAAACAATAGCAAACAGCTGCATGGTAACATCAGTAATTTGTTCTAAGACAAGACTTAATGAAGGTAGTGTTTTTCTTCAAAGGTTGTGAAAAGAGGACCAATCAATAAACCGCGACGCTGTGGCACTGACCGAGCCGACATATACACAATCTTGGTCAACTGGCATGCATTCAAAATCCCATCTTAGGTAATTTCAAAACACGGGCTAGCATATATATATATATATATATATATTTGTATGTATGTATGTATGTATGTATGTATGTATGTATGTATGTATGTATGTATGTATGTATGTATGTATGTATGTATGTATGTATGTATGTATGTAATGTATGTAATGTATGTAATGTATGTAATGTATGTAATGTATGTAATGTAAATGTAATGTAATGTAATGTAATGTAATGTAATGTATGTATGTATGTATGTATTAATGTATGTAATTAATGTATGTATGTATGTAATGTAATTAATGTATGTAATTAATGTATGTATGTATGTATGTTTGTATATATATATATATATACATACACATATAGTGTATGTATATGTCTATGGTTATTATCCATAGTTCAGCGTATGGACCAACATGGACCACTTAAGACGACCCCAAAAACCACCGCCCAACCTGTGCTTTTGAGGTTTCTTTCGGCCGCCTTGGTGACGAACAATTCAGTATGGCATCGGTTAGCTCCCAGACCCCCTGCTAAGCTGCAGTATATTATGGTGTAACATGGGACATAGCTATAACTATGGTATATTATGATCAGTAATGGGAATTATCAATGGGAATTATCAATTATCAATATGATCTATAGATATTCCATTGATATTCCCTATGATCTATAGTTGGGATATGATGATAGACATAACTCCAACAACTATAGATCATGGGAATATCAATGGGAATATTTCGTGGGAAATAATGATTTTACTATGAACAATGGTGATATCATGGGAATATACTGGGGGTAAAACAATGCCATAAACCACCCATGACTGGGAATGGTAACTATACCACCTATAAAAATGGTGATGACTGGGGGATGGTAAATATGGCATTGTCTTACCCACATTTGTTGTTATGTACATCCTTAAAAGAATAATAATTAACTGAAATGAACCAATGGAATGGCTAGGTAACCTCTGAGTAGCAACCAACCCTGGCTGAAACATAATTTTATGTTGGTAAAATGAGTACTGGTTGGTGGTTGACCTACCCCTCTGAAAAATGATGGAGTTCGTCAGTTGGGATGATGACATTCCCAGTATATGGAAAGTCATAAAATTTCATCTTTCCAGTCACCACCAACCAGATAATTATGCATAACTATGGAAAATCACCATGTTTAATGGGTATATCAACTATAAATTGCCATTTTCCATAGCAAACTGGGAGGGATCACCAAGTACTTTATGGCAACTTTATGGCTTTGAATCCTGGCGTATCTCCTTCAATCGATTGCTGAAAATCATCATTTTCCCAACGCAGCTATTGCCCTAGCCTATTTTGGGGATCATACCTCGCCTTTTCCATTCACCCACATATCATATTATATAAGTTGTCGTAATATTCCATCATCATAGAATTGGAAGATGGGAAAATTTACAGGAAACCCCTATATTTGATGGTAAAAACCATGGTTTCCTGTAGACTTTTCCTTAAAGCAATCCATTGACATCAACATCTCCAGCAATATCACATCAATCTCCCTACAGGTGGTGCTAGTCTTAAGTTGGTTTGTTACCCATCTGGCCAGTCTAGCCATAGTTATGATCACAGTTTTTTCGTAGCCGACCTAGTGACATCAGCCTTTTTTTTCAAACTATGGGGCACCACGTGAGAGCTGGTTGGTAAGCCTGGTGAATAAATCCCAAATAGGGT
>CAMXCT020001845.1:90000-128669 GCA_947184155.2 Cladocopium goreaui
GGGATTTCTATGGGATTTCTATGGGATTTCTATGGGATTTCTATGGGAATTCTATGGGAATTCTATGGGGTTTCTATCGTGTTTCTATGGGATTTCTATGGGAATTCTATGGGATTTCTATGGGAATTCTATGGGATTTCTATGGGATTTCTATGGGAATTCTATGGGAATTCTATGGGATTTCTATGGGATTTCTATGGGAATTCTATGGGAATTCTATGGGATTTCTATGGGGATTCTATGGGAATTCTATGGGATTTCTATGGGATTTCTATGGGATTTCTATGGGAATTCTATGGGATTTCTATGGGAATTCTATCGGATTTCTATGGGAATTCTATGGGAATTCTATGGGATTTCTATGGGAATTCTATGGGATTTCTATGGGATTTCTATGGGATTTCTATGGTGTTTCTATGGGATTTCTATGGGGTTTCTATGTGATTTCTATGGGAATTCTATCGGATTTCTATGGGAATTCTATGGGAATTCTATGGGAATTCTATGGGATTTCTATGGGATTTCTATGGGATTTCTATGGGAATTCTATGGGATTTCTATGGGTTTCTATGGGAATTCTATGGGAATTCTATGGGAAATCTATGGGATTTCTATGGGATTTCTATGGGATTTCTATGGGATTTCTATCGGATTTCTATGGGGTTTCTATGGGATTTCTATGGGATTTCTATGGGATTTCTATGGGGTTTCTATGGGAATTCTATAGGAATTCTATGGGATTTCTATGGGATTTCTATGGGATTTCTGTGGGAATTCTATGGGAATTCTATGGGATTTCTATGGGATTTCTATGGGAATTCTATGGGAATTCTATGGGATTTCTAAGGGAATTCTATGGGATTTCTATGGGAATTCTATGGGATTTCTATGGGATTTCTGTGGGAATTCTATGGGAATTCTATGGGATTTCTATGGGATTTCTATGGGAATTCTATGGGAATTCTATGGGATTTCTAAGGGAATTCTATGGGATTTCTATGGGAATTCTATGGGATTTCTATGGGATTTCTGTGGGAATTCTATGGGAATTCTATGGGATTTCTATGGGATTTCTATGGGAATTCTATGGGAATTCTATGGGATTTCTAAGGGAATTCTATGGGATTTCTATGGGAATTCTATGGGATTTCTATGGGATTTTTATGGGAATTCTATGGGATTTCTATGGGATTTTTATGTTGAAAGGTACTTATCCTCTGGCAAACCTTGCTTGCTGGAAGATGACCAGGATTTCAAGCCATGTTTTGCCAAGGGTAAACTCCTAAATCAAACCTCAAATATTCTCTCAGAAGGTACGGCTGGATCCAAAGGGGACAAAAATGATGCTCGGCTCATTATTACCATGACTAATGTGGATAGATTGGGGAAACGGAGATTTCCAGGGGCTTCAGGGTATTCTGGAACCCTTCCAGGGATGGTTTCTGGGTTTCTGCCAAATTCGGAGAGTGATATCGCTATACATCCAGCCGTACCTTCTTAGGAAGAGTTTGGGGTTAAGCACCTTCTCAGACAGTGTTTGGATAGGGCATGATTAATATGATTCAACATGATTCAGTACCAATGATGCAATCAACAAATATATGTTGAGATGGACGTACGACAAGATATAAGGCGTATGTATCACCGGGGGGAGTTAAAAAATCCACCAAACGCTTGAAACAACAAATCTAGAATAAATGCCAATCAACAAAAGCATACATATAGAGTCTATCATGGTTAGACCATGCATAGTTGGGCACCCAATTGCAACTTGGTTTGTATACCCCATGGGTACTATAGTTATAAGTACCATAAACCATAGTTGTTGTCTTAGCTACCTATATAGGGGTCCCCAGATTGTGCTGACCATATATCCCTTACTTGGGGGTTCAGTTCCAATGATCTAAGTGGGACCCCATATACCAACTTATGGAGGTTAGAATGCCATAGTTGTACCCATTATGATCGTTATGATATCTTGTGAAGGTTTCTAGCAACTTATGAAAGTTAGCCATAATTATTACCACATATATATATATATATATAGTTACCCCGGGTTGTTTGCATGAATTTCATATATATATATAGTTATACCAATGATTTTAGTTCATATATAGTTCATATATAGCTCATATATAGTTCATATATATAGTTATCTATATATAACCGGTTGTTTACAGTTATCTATATATAGAGTTATACCGAGCCGCTGAGCCGCTGACTTTGGTGGAGACCTCAGTGGAGCTCCAGTTAGAGTAGTGATCTATATGGAAAACCATAGGAAAACCATAGGAAAATGGTGATGTAACCCAGGAAAATGGTGATTGAATGGGATTTACAGCTGATTATGGCCGGGCTAACAATTGTGGCCATGCGGATATAACTCATGCAAGTAAGTCTATATATAACTTATATAAATGAAGTCAAAAGCCGATTATAACTGTTAATGGCTATAACTGTAGCTAATACACTGAATATTGATAATATATATATATATATAATAATATAGATAAGTGATTTATTTCATCGCATTCCATATTGTTCCATTCTGTCCTATACTATGCCATGTTGTTCCAGATTCTAGTAGATTGATAAGTTATAAGCATGGCTTATATTAACGGCCAGTATGCATATCCATATACATAGATGATAACTGCAGATGTATGTGTAATTATATTTGATCTATTGTCTATGTATGTATATATATATATATATACATAGTATGGATTATATACCACGTAGAAACAGGGATGCACATCCAAACAAATTCCCTTGTAAGTGAATTCAAATTTGTGAGGAGCTGTGCGAGGGAAACAAACAACTATGGCTGCTCGCCAGTTCCCAATGTCTGGTCGGAACCACATGTGTTTGTGATTGGACCACCCATAAAGTGAAATAAACACATGGACACAAACAAACTTCTCAGCAAGAAAAGACCTACTCATTCATGGCCTCAATTCAAAAGTGAAACTTCAAGGGGGAAGTGTCAAAATAATGAGACCCACAAGACTGAACATATTGGTTCTGTTAGTGTCTTAAAATTCATAAGTATTCATAAATATTCCATATAATTGCCCTGAATTAGTTAGTTATCATGAATTTGTCAAAACATTCATGCGCTACACCCTGGTCAGTAAACCATCTCCAATAAAGCCAGAAATGGCTAGTACAAAGTACAAAGCCTGCAAAAGCCGAAGTCTGCTCCAGACATGCCTTGATCCCCAGGGTACCCGCATGACTTAGGAAACCTCCATATGATACAGTAAAGAAAAATGTAGGAACAATATGTTGGGTAGTAATTATATATTGATTTTCGAATTCAACACCTACTACTAATCTACTAATAATAAAGAAAACCCTCTGCCGAGGTTGGACATGCTCCACGGTTTGCTGGTGTCAATTCGAAATATATCTGCCAACTGGGATTATCATGAACCATCATCCACTATGAATGAAAATGGATAACATGATCACGAAAGTGGATATATCATGGCCATAATCATCATATTTGATGATATCCACTCAATATAATTCTCCATTTTGTAGTCATTATATATCATGTTTGAACCCACAACCTACATTCACGTCTGATGATATTCGCAATGGTTTCATCGTCATTTTTGTTGGCTGATATGGTATACCAACATATACCAACCACCAAATATACCCTTTGGCAAAGTAAAGTCGCGCTATGGAAAGTAACATTTTTTTAAGAACGGTATATAAATCGTTGAACTAAATAGGCAGTTTCAAAAACATCCAGGATGCATAATTTGCGGGAATCTAAACATATCGAAAATTGCCTATTCGCTTCAACGATTTACCGGGTAAACTAACATGTAAATTTGGAAATTCTATGGTGTCCCTAAGAAAATTATCTACAAATGGTGGGGTTTCCACATCCAAAAAAAACACCGTAAAAGCCCCCACTGTTTCTCCTGCCACGTGGCGACTTGGCACCGGGGTAGCTATCCTGACACCGCAGCTCGTCATCAAGGGCAACCCGAGCCAGTCGTTCATATTACAGTATCTCAAAATTCCAAAAGTCTAACAAAAATGGTACAGTGCAATTCAACTGCATACAATATGTATATATATATACATGTACGTATGTATTATATATATATGTACGTGTATTTATATATATATATGTGTGTATATATATATATACGTATATACATATATATATATGTGTGTGTTTTCGTAGTTTCTGGTGGATTCTCATACGCTCAAATAAAATCATGTGCGATTTCTCCAAACGTGTTATATCCAGATGTGACAACATGTGCGTCTCTTTAATCAAAGTCCCGATGGGTCCAGTGAGGTGAAGGCCCATGGCACCATGATCGGCTCAGTCTTGTCTGCAGCTAGAAATTAAAAATTAACATTTAGAGGATACCCTCCAGTAGACATGGGGATACCCTCCAGTCAATTAAGTTCTGCAGACAAATTTAGAGGATACCCTCCAGTAAATTAACATCGGCCTTAGCAGATAGAGGTTGGAAGATTGGTTTTCACTAGAAATTAGTAGTCAATTGGGAATATTGGGATGATTATTCCCAACTGAATGGAAAAATGAAATTCATGTTCCAAACCACCAGGTCGCGGGCGCGTCAGGCGCCTGGCGTTTTTTTATAGCGTTTCTGCATCAAAACGTCTCTTTTCAACTCTTTTAGCAGTTGTCAGCGTCGTTGTTTTTCACCAACTTTGCCAGCTCTTTCAGCATGACCAGTGGTGTACAAGTTTGGAGATTACATCTCCACACATATTGGAAACAACGACGTCGCAGAGATGGATTCACCTCTGACCCCACCAAAGTCTTCTGTGAAGATTGGAAAAAAATTCTTCAGACTCAACCATTGTCGGTCGATTTGCTGCGTGCCAGCGATTTTCGACAACTTGGTACTGTTGATGTCAGTGAGCAAGCGGCAAAACTCCCAGTACAGGTATTTCCGTAATGCATGATGCACGTACTTACCTCAGAAACCTGTACTGAACCCATGTTCAAGTGACACATATGTGTTGAATTGAGCATTAGATGAACGTTAACATCCCCCACACCCACCCCCCCACCCCCCCACCCCAGTCAACGTAGCATCACGTAGTTGTGTAAATTGAAGAGAACGTGCAGTAGCGTAGCATCACGTAGTTGTGTAAATTGAAGAGAACGTGCAGTAGCGTAGCATCACGTAAGTGTGTAAGTCCAATGAACGTTAACATCCCCCCCCACCCACCCACCCCCCAACGAACCCATTTAACACAGAAAACACACGAAATTACCAGGCGCCTGGTGCGCCCGCTGGCAACCACCAACCAGTAATTTTGCAGGGTCCCACTGTTAATTTACCAAAGGATAAAATCCAAAAATCCTTCTAGTCTCATTGATGGGCCCAGCGGCCCAAGACACCTATGGATATCTGCAACAGCGGAACGTCAAAGCTGACCTGGATAATTTTCTACTTACATATTTGAAGATGGTTTGTCGTCTGGCCCCCGGTCATTCCATCTTTCTCTGAAATCATGTGTTTTGCGAGTTCGCGAGCAGAACTTCTGATTGCAATTACTCATAAAATGAAGGACGGCGACTCACTTGCGCACACAGGATTCTGACCCAACCTAAAATGCATTTAAACACTCGACAAGGACAGATTATATACATGATATAGATGTGGTGCCTACGTAGAATCGCTTTGATCCTTTGAAACCAGGAATAGGGGAAGGGCCATGGTTTTGTTCCCTGAACTGACAACAAGGTGATGCCCTTCCTCCCAGTGAAATGTTTGTTGGTTTAAATCTACCTATTGAACCCATAAGTGTTACTTACTCTCTGGTAAACTAACATAACTATGGAAAATCACCATTTTATAGCTGGGAAAATCAGCTATTGCTATGGTCATTTTCAATAGCAAACTGTTAGTTTACCAGAGGGTATAAACCAACTTAGCAAAGATTCACGACCTATAAATCCCCATCAATCTGGGTAAATTATAATATTTCACTAACCTGACATAAGGCCATTTGGGGATGATTCCCCTTATTAATCATGATTTCCAGTGAGGTCGCAGTGAGGTCGTTATAATTCACCCAGATAAATCCCCATCAATGAATAAGTGTCAGCAATTCCCCCGACATCCACCAGAGCCAACTGATTGCGAAGCCGACAGCTGTCTCAGTCCCAATTTCTGGGGGTTGATCCGTGTGCATTTATAAATGTATATACAATTATATATATATATACTAGTATATATATATATATTCTATGTGTACACATTGTATATATACACACACCTTATATATACATTATATATACGTATATATAATAACGGCTACAATCCATTGATATCTTCATGGATAGACAAAAAACACATGGCTTTGAGATTCTTGGTGTTGAATAAGTGGATGAATTTATAGCACCATCTTTTGATCCTCACCACCATTTTTTTCCATGGCTTCCATCCACTTTTTGTCAAGTCTCTGTCGCTGGGAGATCGTCTTCCAGCTGAACTGGTCGATTGCTCCTGGGCAGCAAAAACGCGTCAATATACATCTTGGAAACATATTGTTAGTGAAATATTGTTAACCATGGTTCATGGATGAAATCCAATGAATGTTAAATATTGTTAATGCATCTGGGAAAATGATCATATTTCACGAAGATGAATGTTTTTCGGTCATAAAAGGGGATGATTTCCCTTCAATACACCATGATTCCAGGGCTCCCACACCATCTTCAGTTGCTTGGATGAACGCTAACTTGAAGATAACTTGAGGGAAACTGAAGATGGGATTATATGTGATTCTATGATTATATTGCATTATGTGTGAATAAACTGTTATTCTAACTTTTGAACCAGATTATTTTAAAAGGTCCTAACTTGAGCCCAACACCCTGACTACCAAGAAAGACTTCATGGGCTTCATGGGACAATACTGATACTTAGGGGATCTTAGGTTTTTTTTTGTATAACACAGCCCACTTACTCGGAATTTTCACTCACAACCGCTAAGTCAACTGAATCCATTTCTTTTTTTTCCAGGTTAAAAATCCATGATATTCCACCCTCAACTTGGACTTGCTCCAGGACTCCACCAATGCAGCAAATCTAGGTATTGGGATACCCTCTGGTAAACGTTTACATAACTATGGAAAATCACCATTGTTAATGGGAAAAATCACTATAAAAGGCCATTTTTAGTAGCTATGTTAGTTGACAAGAGGGTATCCCATATTAGGGGGGTTCTTAAAATGAGGGATCCCATGTGTTTCAATACTAAAACAGTCGAATGACTTGGATGATTTGGGGGTCCCACAGTATGAAGCCTCCAGAATCGAAGCTGATAATTGGGATATTCCATACTTAACTACAATATACTACAATGTGGGGCCCCAAAACGATAGCTAAATTGGTTAACTTCAATAACGATGGTTTATCGATGTTTATTGTACTTATAATTTTGTCGGGATAGTATTCATGGGGTTTATAAACCAACCTTTTTCCGCTGGGTGGCCCCACTATGTAATTACGAAAGAATGGAAGTCAATCAATCTAAGGCTCTAAGGGTTACGATCATCACATTGATGATTGTTGTACGGGTAATCATCATAAATGATAGTTATTTGATAGTTGGGTATGGGTCAATACCTATTAAAACCATTTTTAGTGGGATGAACATCCATGAATCCCAGCTATTTTGATGTACACTACAGGGGTACTATTGGTTTTGACACACTGCCAGTTCATGTGGTAAAGCCAATGATAAAAACCAACTCACTTAAAATCACCACGGCATGATCCAGAAAAGGCACGTGGCTTTGGCGGCTTGTGCCGCTTCCTTGACCAAGGGAAGTTTGGCAAAGGCCTACCCGGCATTTTCGGTGCGATCTCGAAAATAGTAGGAGAAGTGTAACAATAAATTGGTATTCCACCAAGAAAATTATGATTTAGAGTTGAATTATGTTAGCTAAGTTGGTTGAACTAATTCCAGCAACTAGTGTGTATTCCACATATTTATCTAGTCTATAGTTATCTGGGTGTTGAAACCAATTTGATATTTTATGTGCTTAAGCAAAGAGGTTAGGGGTTAGCTGGGATACGGGATTTGACCAGACACTAAATGGGAAACTATGATAAAGTGGATAACAAATTCATAACCAAGTTGGATGAACTTTAACCTCACAAAGATGTTTGTTTTTTAATAAACCCCAGTAGAGTAACTGTAGTTAGCCCTCTGGTAATTTAGCATAGCTATCTAACATGGCCCATAGAAATAGTTGATTTACCCATTTTTCAATGGTGAATTTCCAGTTCGCTAGTTCTTTTTATACGTTTACCAGGCCATCATTAACCATCATTAACCTTCATTAACCATCATTAACCACTCAGATATATGGTTCATTCACCATCATGAACCATCATTAACCATCATTAACCACTCAGATATATGGTTCATTCACCATCATGAACCATCATTAACCATCATTAACCACTCAGATATATGGTTCATTAACCATCATGAACCATCATTAACCATCATTAACCACTCAGATATATGGTTCATTAACCATCATGAACCATCATTAACCATCATTAACCATCATTAACCACTCAGATATATGGTTCATTAACCATCATGAACCATCATGAACCATCATTAACCACTCAGATATATGGTTCATTAACCATCATGAACCATCATGAACCATCATTAACCACTCAGATATATGGGTCATTAACCATCATGAACCATCATGAACCATCATTAACCACTCAGATATACGGTTCATTAACCATCATGAACCATCATGAACCATCATTAACCACTCAGATATATGGTTCATTAACCATCATGAACCATCATTAACCACTCAGATATATGGTTCATTAACCATCATTAACCATCATTAACCATCATTAACCATCATTAACCATCATTAACCATCATTAATCACTCAGATATATGGTTCATTCACCATCATGAACCATCATTAACCAACATCAAATAGGAGTTACCTGTGGCCCCCAACGCCCATCGCCCCACATAGTCAGATTCAAAACCAGCTCCGGGGATCCGCATCAGGAAACTGCGCTCGGAACTTTAATGGTCACAGTTCAGCTAATTTGGGCGTTCCAAAGCTGGTTGATGATCGCCTGTTTATCCTGGATGATATCCTGGTTGGTTATCTAATGGATTCCCATCTTGGATGATCACCAGAAACGATCAGCAGGGCTATGGACACTGCTCAGATGATACTGTTGTGAATTTAAGCGTCCCCTCACTGGCTAAGTGGGTAAAAATGTCCCAACTATAACTGGACTAAGCCTACCCTCATTGTAATTGATGTCATAACTCATTTATGACAAGGCGGTGCTCCCCAAATATAAATCTATTAATAAAACCATCTAACAATAGTCGTAATTGCCCAAAATCCAACAGTTATTGGATTGATTTTCCTCAACTTGCATTTTTTAAACCCCCTAGTATACCCTAGTTATATAGATATTCGTTGCATATCAATCTACGGTCGAACAGACATGTACAGTATATCTACACAAATTAGAAATGCAGTACATCAAATTATCAATATGTTGTGTTTTTATGCATTACACAATTTATATGTTATATTGTCAAGAATCAAGAACTAATAATACAAATATTATGTGAAGATATGCGAAGAAATGTTTTTGTTGGCACGACATGAAGTTTCTTTGCGCACCATGTCTACCTCATAACAAGTCAATAACAAGTCAATAACAATTGCATCTGCAAGCATCAGGATATGTTATTTCGAAAAAAAACAATAGTGCTAGAACAACTGAAACCAACAAACAATAGACATTAATTAATCAAAACAGAAATCAGTAGAGGTAAAGCGCGTGGCGCATCATACAGGGTTTGTTTGAGCAAGGGTTTGTCTTTTGCTAGTTTTCCTTTTCTGCAAAAATATTTTTTGAAATATTAAAAAAAAAAAACAAAAAGAGCAAAAAAAAATAAACAAAATCAACAGAGACATCACTCAAAGGAAACCAAAATAAACCTATTGAAACCTACTTAGTTTTTTTGTTAAAAAAAACAATCCACATGTGTGCAAACACAGCGAACACAAAGGTTTCCGATGGTTTCCAGTCCCTTCCTATTGCAACACATGACTACAACTGCTTTACAGCTGACAGCGATGAGCATCAACTTCAGAGAATTTCAGCTTGCCGTAAAGGGTCATGCTTTGCAGTACCCTCTGGTAATTTAACAGTTCGCTATAGAAAATCACCATGTTTCAGAGGTAAACCATCTATTTCCATGGGCCATTTTCCATAGCTATGTCCGCTATTACCAGAGGGTAGAAACTTTGAACTCCACACATCACTTGCGAAGATTACAGCGTCATCCAGTGGCTTGGCCACATGCTGACAGGACCGAGTAGCTGTGGAGAGGACTTGCGCCCTGGGAAGACACAACTGATTTCATACAAGTACATATATTTACATTTATTTCCACAAAAACCAAAAAAACATATTTCCGCCAAAAAAAACAACGAGCTACAAAGAGCCAAATTGAGCAAACAAGAGCATACATGAGCACAAACATGCAAAATTGAGCAAACACAAAGGCAACTAAATACGAAAACAAACAAAACAGAACCCAGAAAGAGCAGAAATGAGCAAGAAAGAAATATTTAAAAGGCAAAAATGAGCCCGGAAGAGGCAAACAGAACAGAACTAACTAAGAGCCAAAAACAGCCAACAAGACTGAGCAGAAAAATGAACCAAAAAGAGCCAAAAAGAGCGAAACATAGCAAAAAAAAACAGAAAAGATCAGAAAAGGGCAAACCAATGAGCCAAGAAGAGCAAACAAATAACCAACAAGAGGACTAATGGGCAGACATGATCAGAAAACATGTGTTTTTTTGTTTTTGTTTTCCTCAATTAGTGTTCAGAAAAAAAAACACCACACACCACACACATTACCCTTGGTGAATAAATGAAACACATTGATTAAATAAATGAATATTTGTAAAACGCAACACATATGTAATCATGTAATTGTATGAGATATGTATAAATATTTGCATTACATGTAGAGGAAAATGCAGTGTACAGTTGGCGGTATACAAATGTACAAATGCAACATATACAAAATCATTGCAGTGATGTTTAATTTATCTACTATTGAATGTCGAGAAATATATCTATAGATATCTATAGGATTACTACCATGATATTTATCTACATATATATAAATATATATATATATATGACCTCCAAAAAAAATAGATCTCCACTGATCTCCACATATCTAGATACGTAAATATCTACATTAAACAAATGATATATATAATATATATATATATGAATCTACGATAACCATATGATATCATAGTATGAATTATATCTACAAGGTGGTGCCCCATTGTTAGCTAAGTTGGTTTATAACTCCAATAACTTGGGTTTATGGTAGGTATACCTACGTATACTTAATGGGAGCTATAAACTAACTTATAACTAGCGGGGTATCACCTTGTAGGTACCTATGATAACCACAGGATTCATACCAATGGCGATGACTTCCTGCGACCGATCACCGTACCACGCCTCTTCGGAGAACAACTTCCGCACCTGTTGCGCGGCTTCCGTGCCCGGGTGGGCTCCAGTCGCGTTTGTGCTAATATTCGCCATATCTAGAATCTATGTGTGTCAATATGTACATATAATATAAAATGTACATATATGTATATAAATATATATGGTTCAATGATTTAAACATGGCAGTGACATTATTTTCAACAAATAGGGCTATAAAAAGGTGAGGGGCCATCATAAACCGCATCCGGTTCATGATCAACCATTTCATCGGGTTCCAAATAAATAGATGCAACATATCCCAAAACAAAAACAATTTGGGGATGGTATGAATACCTTCCCCCAATACTGTCTCTGGTTTTTTCATTTTTGGAGCCCATATGGTATCAAACATTGATTGAAGGGAGCAACAAAACATTGAACCAAGTAGTGATATTCCATGTATAACTAGATGATTCATAAAATGGGACAACAATTGAAATCATGTTGAAGAAACTTGTTAATACTTGGGGTACTAGTTGGATATGTTTTGAGACTTACAAAGCCTACGATACATTGGTGGGACACAGTTTAGTTAGTGATACCATGTTATACCGCCTTGTGACCCTCAGCATACTCAGAAGATCTCTAAAACATCAAGGGTGCATCAGACATGTAATGTTCGACAACAGTACTGAACATACTCAACGAAATAGTCAACTTACCAGGGAATCCCAGGGATATGTTCATTGTTCAAACCATAAAATCTATGATGTTGCTGGTCAAGTGTTTATATATGTTGCTTACAGTTGACTTCCTGGATGTCCCCAAATCTGACTCATTTCATTTGTTCCTGACATGGATGCTGTCCCTATTCAGGGAGTGAGCTTATCGCATCACTAACTTAAAAACTTTCATTTACAACCTCCGGAAGTGTTGGATGTCAGCCAGTTTTTTTTTGTTTGTCATGCATATACAATACGTATCTGCCGTATCGTGCTTCCCTTGGAGTGAGAATGTGTTCACCTTGAGCGCGCAGGCGGCGCTGCAAGTTCTCTCCAAGAGGTATGCTATTAATCTGGTTGGTGGTTGACCTACCCCTCTGAAAAATATGAAAGTCAGTCGGGAAGGATTATCCCCAGCATATCATGGAAAATAAAAGGTGATACCCCCCTAGTTATGTAAGTTGGTTTATAATCCCCATGAAGCATAGGTATATCTACCATAAACCCAAGTGAAATTCGAGTTATTGGCACCAACTTAGCTAACAAACTGGGGCACCACCTTGTATTACTTCTCAATATAAATTCCATTCTATATAATAGAAACACACAATAAAAACATGAATGGGTAAGCAACCAACAAACAATGATTTCATCTAACAATTCAGCATGAACTGTCCTCCACCAACTTGCGAAAACTGGCAGTGAAGTCGAGGAGGTTGCAGTCAACTTGCAGTGCTCAAGGCAAACACCGTTTTCCTCGCAACAAGAACATCATCTGGGAAAATTATAATATTTCACTAACCTGAATTAAGGCCATTTGGGGATGATTTCCCTTATTAACGATGATTTCAGAGGGAGAACAGTGAGGTCGTTATAATTTGCCCAGACATCATCATCATCATCCAGGGGTGCAGCCCCGCTCGGCGACGGCGACGGCATCTTTCAGCTGAAAAGCTGGTGGTCCACGATGCGGCGCTGCTGCGATTCCAGTGAGGTCAGTCAGAGTGACATTTCTATAATTACTTATTCTATATAATATAATATAACATAATACATATATATATGTATGTATATATATCGTTCTATATCATATATATATATATATATGTACATATTCGAATAATTGTCCGTTGTAATTGCTTTATGAAATCATCATACTTCATTATTCATAATATAACATATATGTTTCACAATATTATCATTCCATTCCTTTTTTATGACTACCATTGGGTACCAAACTGCTGTGTGGCCTGATCCATGCTGAGGGCATGCATCAGTTCCTCGTGGCTGGTTGGAGGTCCCCAGCGAGTAGAGATGGGACCTAACTTATAGCCCCAGTTCGGTTAATGGAAGATCAATGGATTAGATATAAATTAATGGGATTTCATGATGGATTACAGAAGAAAATTAATGGAATATGGTTAGGTATGGCATGAAATATGCGTTAGATTCATGGATTCGATATATAAATGATGCTTGAACCACTTACTATATAAGTGGGATGCACATCCAGGTAGGGGTTGGGGTTATTGTAGCCTAGAAAACATGAAATTTCACCACAACTTGGGATTTTATCCGCAGAAGTTCGAGCAACAAATACGGGGATCTCATCGCAAAGAAAAGGGGAATTGTCAAGGAACATGGGGTGAAAGTGCCATTGTCACATAAAATGGCAAATTGTTCCATAACAAAGAGAAGAAACATCAACGAACAAGTAGTAAACTCCTATTTCACAAAACACGTGCTAGCAATAGTGCTATATCTGGACGTTTCCTAAAATGGGAGTACTGAGTACCCCGAATCAACCAGTCATGGATGACCATCACTTGGCATTGAACCTATGGTGACGACTGGGGATCCCCCATTTTGAGAAACACCATGAAACACCCATGTAACGATGATCTCAACCCATCACCCCCAACCCCCCCAAAAAAATCGATCGGGATCACCCATCACCTGAATCCCCCATGGCTCTACATAGTGGAGCCCCGTGGATAGCTAAGTTGGTTTACAAACCCCATGCATGCTATAGTTACAAGTACTATGCCATAGTTATTAAAGTTGTTTTCACCAACTTAGCTATATTTGGCCGGCCCCACATTGTATCTTCTTTCATACATCACATGTTTGCGGCTAACAGTCCCCGCGTAATCCTTACATGAAGTTTACCAGACGATCCTTCCAATGACGGCCTCTATGCCAGGTAGATAAATAAGTTTGTTTACGGCTAGGCAAAAGATTGGATGTATGGTGGATGCAAATCTAAAATTAAGTGGGTTAACATTGGTTCACTGAGGGGCAAAGTTTCTACCACTTATATACACTAAAGCATTGAAAATAAAAAACATGATTCGCTTTGTCTTTGTCCAGAAACTGGCAATTGGACCTGTCCTTTGCTTACACCAAAAATCAATCGTTCCCAACACACCAAATACCTGGATCTTAGGGGATCATCCCTATTGGTAACTGATAGTAATATTAGTTGCCAGGTCCACCAAGTGGGGTTGCCCCATGTACAAGTGGTTTGGATATTGTTGTGTGTGGTACGAAAAAGGATCAGTGGGTCAACAATATACATGTCCATCCCAACATGCAAGGAGTAAATGAGATGATCCTGCAAGCAAGGAGTACTGAAAAAGGAGTCATAAAAAAATATAAAAAAAATCAACCCTTGTGAAACCCGTTCACCTCCAATACCTATCCATTCCTTTCATTTCCTTTTCCAATGTATCGTTTGAAACGCAACCTGATCATGGTATTGACCTTAGGGAAAAAACAAAACAAACACACCGAACCGTGTGACCAGCATGATCCTGCATGTGTTTCACTGAAAATTGTTTAAATGTTGCCATGTAATTAATTGGCAAAAAACCAACTATAAATTACCCCCTTTCACCAGAAGTTTTGACCAGTTCTTGAGCCAAACCATGCTGATCAACCCCCACGTGTTCGTCATTTTTCAAGATAAAATTCCCTTCACATGTTTTTCCGCCAATGCGCATCCCAACTAGTATGTAAAAATTGTAAAATGTAAAAATAAACCATATCATGGAAAAAAATGTGTGTGTCAACACAAGGTATCCATATGCAACCCCGTTCTTATTTGGTTCTTTAGTGTTATTTCATGTCACTTCCGACTCACCTTACAAGGAAGAAATCGGAGGACCCAGGGGACCCAACCCCATACTGCGGATGTTGGCTGATCAGCCAGCCACTTCGGAGCAACTTGATGCGACCCTTCGCAGCGGCTGGGATGGTGAGTCCGCCGTGGCTGGGTGAGAATTTTAATTTGCTACAGCATGTTTTTGGGGCCTGAAAAATTGTTTTGGCTGCAGCAACACTAATGTTACTAAAATTGTTGGTGAGTCTATCTACAACTGAATGGGTCTATAAACCAACTTCTGGGAAGGGACCCAAGCTGTAGAAATGATTGTATACAAACACATACTGAGAACGTCAAACCCGATCTAATAATGATGAAAAAAATCCATGAGAAAAAAACAGAACCAAAAATGGCAGTTGTCGCACAGGGAGTTGATATGCCAGATGCGTGTGCTATTTCAAGACATCCTCATGAGCATCCACTCTTTGAGCGTCAAGAATCGACATACGAACCCAGCCTGTTGAATTAGGAGCCCTGTCAAATGGAAATCTGATTGTGCCAATCCCTTCCGAAATATTTCCGCTCATGCACGGACCAGTGTCATATTGGGCGGATGTAATGTCCATCCCTAGCGACAAAACCCACAAAGTGTGTTTTGCATCCCTTGGAAATGGTCAACGTCAAACAAAAAATATATAACACAAATGCGTGCATGTCATCTTCACAGGCCCTGCGGGCCGAAAAATGCACACACACACACAAATCATTGCAAAGGCCGAAAACCAACCAACACCAATCAACATTTTGCAAGCACGCATTCAATGGATCAGCGGCGTTGCGGGCGGAGGTGCCCTGATTTCGGTCAACTTGGGGCATGCGCTGGCTCTCTGGGTGAGTGAAGTTTTTTTTTGGTGTGTGGGACTTATTCGCGTAGAGTTGCTTCATTGAACAACGCCCAAGGGTGCATAATTTCGATCCAGATAGGGCAGGTGCCAGATCTGGATGGGTTTCTCAGTTGATGCTAGGCGTGCGTCGTTGAATTTACAAGGGGCCTGTTTTGCTGCCTTGGAGAGCAGAATATAGCCTCTTGCTTGGGGCACAACGTCATGAAGTTTTTCCCTCGTCAGTGCATCACACCTTTTCAACGGAACAGCAACCAAACATAGAGGTGTCGAAGAACGAACAGGCCCTCCCTATTCCATCCGGAAACAACATAAGGTGTTGCATCAATGAATTAAATTCCGAAAATCGGGGACGCACAATACAGACTGGCTGTCGATTCACGACCCCATCTACAAAGGAGCCAAGATGTGCTACCAGGAAGCTCGGTCGACGCCGAGTATAGGAAATCCAGTTTTGCAGCTATATAAGTTGTTTATAGTTGGTTTATAACACCCATTGATGATATATCTGGGTACAGAATAAAAAAAGTTCACTGACCTAGAAAATTGGCTACTTTGGGATAGTCATATAACCCTTACGTTCACCATCATTCCAGGGTTCAGTCGCAGTGATGTCGTTATAATTTACCAAAATAGATATATCTACCATGAATCCCATTAGTTACATATTATATAACTTAACAATTATATATATATATAATTATATATATATATATATCTGGTTGGTGGTTTCAACCCCTCTGAAAAATATTAGTCAGTTGGGATTATTATTCCCAATATATGGAAAAATAAAAAATGTTCCAAACCACCAACCAGATATATATATATATATATATATATGTACATCTCATAAATGATATGACCATTGGCCACATTTGTTTTATATAACCACTATAGCATGAACACCTGGCATTGCCGCACCGTTCCGAAAATGAAGGATCCCCGTTTTACCATGTTTTTTTTTACCGAAATCATCTAATTCGAGGTACCCAAAACAGTGTAAAAAACTCTTCCACGTGAAAAAATGCGACCACAGCGCCGTGGTTATTTTTCAGTGTCTGGATTAAAACCATCTGCAAAGATCACAATAGAATGTTCAAAAATACTGCAAATACCAGCAAAAAAAAGCCTCGTATCTACACATATCTCAAACATCATCAGAGTCAAGTGCCCAAAGCCAGAAAATCACTTCTCCTAGTATATATTAAATAGCATATATATATATACACATATTTTTGTATAGCTATATACATATATATATATACGTATAGCTAGTCATTATAGCAATTAAAATATTTTATATCCATTGAGATTTTCATTCCTGAAATAATCATTGTGTATAAATATATATATATATATGTATACACTCTTTTAGTATATATATATATATATACATATTATATTATCAGCATTATTATTAGTTTGTATTTTATATATACCCTATGGATCCAAACACTGTCTGAGAAGGTGCTTAACCCCCTAAATCATACCCCAAACTCTTCCTAAGAAGGTACTTGGATCTATATAGGGATATATATCATTTTTATTATCATTATTATCGATGGATTGGTTTAAGGGAAAATCTACAGGAAACCATAGAGTTTCCCATTAAATATGGGGCTTTCCTGTTAATTTTCCCTTAAACCAATCCATTGATATTAATCTCATTATTAAAAATATATTATTGTTAGTCATTTGAACATTATATACACCTAGAGCCATCGGATTTTCCAGCCCAACCGCGCCTGCCGCATCTTGGGATGTCGAACGAAGGAACCCTCCGGCAGCATCACCCAGGGAAACTGCCGGCGTTACAAGTCGCGGACTCCCGTTTCGCAAATTTTGGGGATGTAATTAAGATGGGAATTGTGAAATTTATATGGGTTTATACAACATATGGTAAATTATATGGGAAAATGAATGGGATTATAATAATCTATGTGTTTGGGATGGAAATTATATGGGATCAGTATGGGGTTTTGGATAGGATTATAATGAGGAAACCATGAGAAAGCAAGCATACTTGGATTTCTATCTAATTATTTAGAATTATATGGGACATCATTTGGGATATAATGGAATATAATGGGACCTGCATTTTTTCTTTAAACAAATATTGGGAATTATTAATATTCAAATCAACAACAACATATACCCTCTGATAATTTAACATAGCTATTGAACATACATCATTTAGTTCCTTGATAAAAAAACTATTGAAAATGGTGAAAAAAATCGAGTTCGCTTTTTGTTTACCAGAGGGTAACATCACAAAGCCAAGTTTAAACACCAATCTCATGGGATCATGGGATGATCATCAGGCCATCCAAATCGAGGCCATCGTGCGAATCGATCGCAGCAAGTCTCCCTCCAGGTCCCCTGTTAAGCTCAACACGGAGTTTCGGGACGATCATACCACTCCCCCAGTTATGAGATGGTATATAATTGGAATTTGGTACACAAGAACACTAGTAAACCTATTAGTAGCCTATATATCATGATGTATAGTTCTAAGCCAACTTGACTGATCTTACTTAATTGCCTATCTTGGCCCACCCAGTGGGGCACGCAGCAAAATTTGAGGCAAAACGATTCTTGCTAGCAGCAAACTCTCCTATGTTGGGGTATCACAATTTGACCACATAGGACTAGGACAAGATCCCGACCGGCAGAATTACTGGAAAAACCCCAATGTGTGAACATTAACAGTAACATTTGCTGAATCATTTGTTATTGCAATACATGACATTTAAGTGGTATTTCTTCTAATGATAATGATAATTTTGAACCTTTGTTACATCTAATCATCCGAAAACCAACCAGTTGTCCTTTTTTGGGGTGAACCATCCAAGATTCAACCGGCACAATTAAATTAGAGCCATCAAATACCCTCCTGTAATCAAACGTGGCAGTGAAAAATCATCATTAAAACATATAAAAACTCTAACCTTCATTTATATACGATGTTTTCCATTAAAAGCTCCATTGAGTTCAGGTATTTCCATGTATTTCCGATGGTTTTTCCGAGGGCTTTTCCGATAGATGTTTCCCATCCCCATCGGGGGGGCTTCAGGGCTGGACCTCCAAAAGGCTGGCTCCCAATACATCACCTTCCTGTAGAAGCCTGGCTTTGCGGGCTCGCCGCTGGGCTCGGTTGAATATTAATGGAAGGTTGCCCTCTGGTTATTTAACATAACCTTGGGAAATGGCCCATTTATAGATGGTTTACCTATTAAAAATGGTGATTTTCCATGGCTATGTTAGTCATAACCAGATGGTAACCCTTATGGCCCTATGGATCCAGCCGTACCTTCTGAAAGGAAGTGGGACTGGGGTATGATTTGATATAGCCGTACCTTCTCTTAGACAATGGCCTTGGATCCATAGGGAACTATATTTCATCCCATATCCAATATATGCTCCATGTAACCAATGTATGGCATGGTACTGGTATCTTTACCTACAAAACTGGGTGATTTATGTTGGGAAAATGTTGGTAAATATTCCAGCACCATGGAGCATATGGGTATATAGTAGGGGGTATCAGATTTTGCATAACTGGAGATGTTTTACCCGTGTACTAAGTGGGGATGCAGCCTAAAGTAGTTTCTACAAGCTGGTGCTGACAAGTGAAATCAGTGTTGGTTTATGTTACACCATGTTACACCTATAGATTAGTATCAGCTATGTAAGGTTTCTAAGTAGGGTCTTTTAACTTTTTTGGGACATGCTTTGGGTGTGTCTGAGTAAAGTGGTGTAGTGTACACATAAAATCTGTCATTTTAATGGGGAATGTGATGAACTGCCATTGGATTGTGGGGTGCCAGGGTGCCAAGAACTTCCACATCTAGCTGGTTTGCTGATTCTTAAGCTACAATCAACAAGCCCAGAAAACCGTCAAAATATCTGGCTCAGAAAGCCTCATTTAAGTGATATATATATAAAATACATAAGCTCAGTTACAGGAGTTATAACTCCACTTAAAACTGTTAAGGCTAAAAAAAGGCAATAAAAAAGTATGGGCCAAAACATCATTTTTATGAATGTAAGCTCAGATTTGCTGGCTGAATTCCCTGTGATTGTGGGAAATCCTAACCGGTTAACCCCCATTTCTCCGGGAATGAGTCCACAAAGATGTCCCAGAGCCATTTTCCTGTTCGTATCTAGATTTATATATATATACGCGCAACGCCTGGGTTTTGCCCAGACGTTGCAGCGTAGAGGTTTCCCATTCACAAACAAATGATGTTGCAAATTACCGTAATTCCTATGGGGAAAATAACAAAGGTACTAGGGACTATTAAACAAACAAGGTCAAAACACCCGAAATTCCTATGGGAAAAACAAAAACGGCATAACATTTGAAATTCCTATGGGAAAAACAACAAAGGTACTAGGAAATTTTAAACTCTCAAATCGTGAAACTTAACATTCAATTAGGAAGATCAACAAAGATATTAGGGAATATTAAACTCCCACCACCGTTAAACCTTAAATTCCTATGGGGAAAACAACAAAGGTACTATGGACTATATTTAAAAAATGTCAAAACACCCGAAATTCCTATAGGAAAAACAAAAACGGTATTAGGGAAAATTAAACTCCCACCCCCGTTAAACTTCTACATTCATTGAAGATCTTCAATAAGGGTTTAATTCTCCCACCCCTTTTAAACTTCTACATTCATTGAAGATCTTCAATACGGGTTTAATTCTCCCACCCTCGTTAAACTTCTACATTCATTGAAGATCTCCAATAAGGGTTTAATTCTCCCTCCCCCGTTAAACTTCTACATTCATTGAAGATCTTCGATAAGGGTTTAATTCTCCCACCCCCGTTAAACTTCTACATTCATTGAAGATCTCCAATAAGGGTTTAATTATCCCACCCCTGTTAAACTTCTACATTCATTGAAGATGTTCAATGAGGGTTTAATTCTCCCACCCCCGTTAAACTTCTACATTCATTGAAGATCTCCAATAAGGGTTTAATTCTCCCACGCCCGTTAAACTTCTACATTCATTGAAGATCTTCAACAAGGGTTTAATTCTCCCACCCCCGTTAAACTTTTACATTCATTGAAGATCTTCGATAAGGGTTTAATTATCCCACCCCTTTTAAACTTCTACATTCATTGAAGATCATCAATAAGGGTTTGATGATGTTGATGATGTTGATGTTGATGATGATTATGTTGATGATGTTGATGATGATGATGATGATGCGTCGCCCGTCGTCATTGCGGGTCCGGGCAAAACCCAGGCATTTGCCGTATATATATAATGATTTAGTTGAACATCAACCAACCGCTGTCAACTAACGCAACCAGAAAAACATAAAACAGTTGGTGCATAGTTACCATCCTATTCAAGCATATTTAAGTAAGCCATACCCGACCTTAAATGTACTAAGCAACATATGGAAAATAATGCACTTGCTTACAATACTACTTACATATCATTTTCTGGCAAAAACACAGGCTTACCCATTATGGGGTTGTCTGAATATGGGGTGCTTCATATTTTTTGCTATCAACATATGGGGTATACATTGTACATCATTCTCGGACACACCCGCCTCATGGGTATGAGTCTGAAACCTACCCTCTGGTAAACTAACATAGCTATTGAACATGGCCATAGAAATAGTGGATTTACCCACTAAAAATGGTGATTTTCCACAGTTATGTTAGTTTACCAGAGGGTATATTTTTGGGGAATAACCCATCCATTAACCGTTGCGTTTTTGTCGTAAGGTCATTTCAAATGGGAGAGTTCTCCGGCTGCCGTCCCGAGGTGAGTTTCATAGAATTTCCCCAGAACCCAGCCGTTCCATTCATAGTATACCCTATAGATCCAGCCGTACCTTCTGAAAGGAAGAGGGACTGGAGTATGATGACTAGGGGGTTAGGATAAGTACCTTCTCAGACAGTGGCCATGGATCCATGGGGATGATATGTATATATATATATGTAATTATATATATATGCCGTCTCGATTCCATTCATATTCCTTTAATATCCCATTGTCTATTACATCCATTTACATCCCAACATATTCCCTTAAATCCCATATCATCATTGTCTCATTAAATCCCATGATCTATTCCACTATATCCCATTATACTAGGGGCTGATGACATGTGGAGTGAGAAAACGTATGGACGAATACTGATGTCATCGAGAAAATCACCACAAGTACTCATGTCACTAGGCCCTAGTATATATTATCTGGGTAAATTATAAGATTTCACTAACCTGAATAGTGCGGCTGGGGATGATTCCCCTTATGAATCATGATTTCAGGGTTCGGGAGAACAGGGTTCGGTCGTTATAATTTACCCAGATATTATCTTAGATCCCTACAGGATGGTGCCCCCCAGTTATAAGTTGGTTTACAAACCCCATGAATACTATAGTTATATCTGCCATAAACCATAGTTATGGGAGTTATTTGCACCAACTTAGCTAACAAACTGGGGCACCACCTTGTACTGCAGAATTTAATATAGCTATTGAAAATTGCCATAGAAGTAGTTGATTTTCCCATTAAACATGGTGAGTTTCCATAGTTTTTTGTAGCACCAAAAAGTTGATGCTTCAATCCACACTCGCCAGCGGCACCCGATGATTTGCCCCTCGTCCAAGCTCTTTCGGTCCAAGACAAGGACCATGGGCGACTGACGGCTGACAAACATAGGGCTAGAAAATGCTATAAATTAGCACTTTTAAAATTGGTATATAAATATATAATATTATATATATTTTTTTGTCATTGGATATAAAGCCAACAACAATGTAATCGTAAGAAGTGGGGAATCATATTGTAATCCAATCGTATATGGAATACCACCCCTGTTTTATAGATTCATGATTTATGAGTCATAAACCACTTACCATGCCTGGGTTCCGGCAGATCCAAGTGCTGCACAGTGGAAAATGGGACAAAAAACATATCCTCTATTTGGGTCTTGATGGGTTTTAATCATTCATCCGGAATTGTCCAAGAAGCAGGGTCAGGTTAGCTAAGTCGGATGAAATAGCGATCGGATCAGTGGGGTTGAATAGGTGGAGATTGACCTAGAGTTGGATGCGAACATCAACTCAGCTATGGGCTAGGCGGGGCCGTGGGACCTTGTGGGTGAGATGGGCTGAGGCATACATTGACATTTTCGTGTGTTTGGAAATGGGTTTTATACCCCCAGTTATCACAAGGAACTTCATGAAAAATTTACATATAATTTTTCGGGGTACCCCACGGCCAGTCTCTCTACAAGTGGCCCCTAGCGTCCTCCTCGCCAGCAAGAAAGCACCACGAGGCAAACAACAAAGCAGAAACAGTAGAGTTCAGCTCTTAAATCATACCCAAACGTACTTTTGAATCATAGCATAAAACCAGCTATGCAGCCGCTATCTTGTGTTGTATCTCCACCAACTATAACTAAGGGAGAACATGTTTATATATGTTTATAAAGATTATAAAGCAACAACCGCAGCAGCAACCAACAACAACGACAACGACAACAAACATATCTTCGCAACTTACAAGAATATCCGTGTCAAAAGTCATAAGCCAATTTCTGAGTGGTTCCGTTACGTCTCTTTTTTTGGTGAAGTCAGTGGGCCAGTGAGGTTGTAGTAATCCATAAAACATCCACATGTCACTTGAGTAGGTTACTTTTTAAGCATGACTCAATCCTTACAAGTGTCCAGGCGGTGTATTCATGTTCGGGTCGTTATAAAACCATAGGCTGCAAATAAAACGGTGGTTTGTCAGAAAAATACGGTACCTCAAATTTTTACGGCTCTACCGAGTATCATCAGTTTCCCAAAACAAGAAAAAGACATCACCAGTCTGGGTTATGCATGGTTATGCTACAATTTCCTTCCACTCAGATGGCCCATGGAATTTAGTTCCTTGGTAAATAATTAACTGGGTTATATCTTCAAACATAGCTGGAGTTGGTTCAGTGGTGATACCCCACCTGATTTTTCACCAGATATAATCAACTCACCAGGGCACATGAACTAGCCACGTTTCACCAGTGGCATTTGCTCAGCAAATTGGGCAAGCCTGGATAGCGAAGGGCAAGCGGTTCAACGCGAAGGTATTGACCTCAGCTGTTCATCTATTCGAATCCATGGCGGAAATTGGGGATTCCTTGCGGAAATCTACTTGGATGGGAAAATCATGGGTTTTTTTGTCGCCAAAAAATAGCCCTAGCCGACATGATCATTGGGCACCCTTAGGTAGTAGGTACTCCCTGGTTGGGAAACTCAATTCGTAGCTCCAACTGGCTCTGAACAAAATAGAGAACATGGACAACCGTAGCTCCTTCATGGTGCATACCACTTTGGACACGGTTCACGGCTACAACTGGGGCGCATCCTCACCATGGCAAAGTCACCATCGTGAGGATGAAAAAAGCATGCTTTATACTAGCTATAAGTGGCGTTTACCCTGGTGAAGCTAACTCAACCACCCACCAGGTCCACCAGGTGATCGGGAATGCAACCATTACAATGCAGTGCCCTCCTAGTTATAAGCTGGGTTATACATCCCATTTACCACATAATATATATATATATATATGATACTGTATCTAGTTGTAAACCGACTTAGCTAACTATAGAGCACCAACTTGTATATATCAGCTATATACCTAACTTAGAGGTACTGATCTAGGCAAGGCATATGCAAGAAAATATATCCGTTGCAAAATATGGCCCTACATGGCACTAAATTGTGCATTGATTGTGGGGGAAACAATGCAAACTATCCAGTTGTAGGTTCCATCTACCGGTCAACCCCAGATAAACCCGCCGGAAACTTCAGCGCAATTTTCAAGCGCAGCGAGAGGCAGCTAGAGCATCCTCAACACTGCTGGAGGTGTTGATTATTGAAAAATTGTCGTGTCAAACTAACAAAAATGTGAAACACAGCGCGCACACACACACACAAAAAGTGACCTCTAGATAAACATGCCAATATTTCCATTTCATATACCTAGACATATCATTTACCCCTCAAAATGTGTGTGTACCCAATAATTCCTTTGTTTTTTCCAGAGTTGCATGTACCCTCTTGTAGTCAAACATGGCAAAGGAAAATCCACATAATTTTCCCATTCAAGCCTCCATTTATATGAGACCCAGCTAGCCATGGTTCGTTACTGGATGGTACCCTCTGGTAAACTCACATAGCTATGGAAACTATCAATAGCCATTTTCAACAGCTATGTTTCGTTACTGGATGGTATTTCAAAATGCTGCAATACTATCTGGGTAAATTATAATAACCTGAATTAAGGCCATTTGGGGATGATTTCCCGTACTAACTATGATTTTACCCAGATACTATGTTCCAAAGTAACCACTGAATGAGGTATTCAGAAGCGACACTTGGCAATATCTATGGCTATGTACCGACACCCATCCAGGGCGCGTTTGTTTCAGAAAAGGCTGGGAATGATTCTGGTAGATGGGTATAGAATCCCCCCAAGCTATGGTAAATCTATGGTAAATCTATGGTAATCAATAATCAGAATCAACCATATTATAATTGGTCTGGTTGGTGGTTTTTCGCCACCCCTCTGAAACATGATGGAGTTAAAGTCAGTTGGGATTATGACATTCCCAATATATGGAAAAATAAAAAACGTTCCAAACCACGAACTAGTATATGGTGCAATAGGTTTAATCTGTTCCAAAATTGACATAACATCCAAAAAGCCGTTCCCCATCGATGCATTGGTTCCATGCTTATCTCACCCTTTAAAGGGGACGTGGTTTGTAGTAAGAAACCAACACATCCACATTGTCCCGGACTCTGGAGTCTCCGGATGAATGTTTCTTTGAACATTCGCGCAACTCAAATGGCCGGTTGTGAAGCAAGTCCCACTCACAACTGGGAACCAACCTCTCACTTTGAATCCCGTTACATCAGATCAGCGACAGCAAAACGCATGGTGCAGCACCAGTCTGTTAGTGGATCAATGTTATTTTTCCTACTTGAAGTCATAGTTGGATGAATGGTGTGAGCACCCCCATTGATAACTTGCACAAATAAACATGAGTAGAATAAGAGACTTGAATAAGAAATATCATTGGTTTCATCTGTCACCAACCCTCTCGTTCTTTAACGTAGCTATAGAAAATCACCATGTTTCAGAGCTACGGTAAATCATCTATGAACAATTATCAAGGGGCCATGGCTTCCAGTTCGCAAACTTGCGAACTGGCCAAAGGGTACCTGTGTTTTTTTGTGGAACCATCCCACTCTGGAACCACAAAAGTCTGGCCTAATAACCTAGATATGCGGGCCCTGTTTACGAAACCATAAGAAAATAACAGGAACAATTGGGATGTAATGGGATTTATTCCTGATTTATGATGGCTAAGTTGATTGAAATAACTCCTATTATAATTATTATATTCCAATTTCACTATGGTTTACGGTACATATCACTATAGTATTCATGGGGTTTATAAACCAAAAAACATAACTGGGGGACCCACTATGTATAGATATATAGATACGAATGGGTCTGTCTGAAAATGGGGTGTACATGGGTGTACCCTCGAATAGCCATCTATGGAATGTTCATAACCACCTTTGTAGAGACACCCTCAGCCGCCTAGCAGTTTACTGAGGGTGTCTCTTGAAGATATGAACTGTTGCAAGCTGTTCTGCACCAGCTAATGATAAGGAATACATTCAGTGCATTACCGAAGTAAAGCAACGAAATAATAAACCATTCACAATAAGGGCTTATTGATGCATAAACGTACCCCTGTTTGAAATTATTTACAATACCCTCCAAAAGTTGAGAATTGGAGATGGTTTATTATTGGGTTTTCCCACATCGAGTAGGCGATGCAAATATGCCACAAAACATGAGACCTTCTCAGCCTCATACCAGCCACGCCGGAGTGAAACTGCACTTGAAACGGCTAAACTTGTAGCACGTGCCTGAGTTTCTGGGTCGCTGGATCTGTGCGTGTTGGCGTGTTGCTGATTTCTCTCGGATGTTGTTTGTATCTCTACCCAATCATCGAAGCTGTGCAGTTAGATACGCATCCGTTATATTGCTTCGATCACTGTCAGTGCTCGTCAGTGAGAAAAACAGAGTTTTCTTAAGAAAGCAATCCAGCTAGCGGATGATAGTGGTTTGTCATGGTTTGTCATGGTTTGTCTGAAAATTGGCTACCCTAAACTCGTATATAATAATATTTCACTAACCTGACATAAGGCCATTTGGGGATGATTCCCCCTTATTAATCATGATTTCCAGTGAGGTCGCAGGGAGGTCGTTATAATTTACCCAGTATTGTGGATCATCATTTTACCAAATAAATAACCGCCATTTGCCGTGCAAACAGACCGTTTGGGATGCTGCGAACTCGATTTCGCCCTCATCGGATCGTCTTCGGCTCGGGGTAGTACTGGCGCGGATGCGGCATGGAGCCCATCATTGACTCCACTAACCCTACAAAGTCGAGTTCAATGATGTTACCCTCCAGTAGGCTAAGAGTAAAACTAAGAGTTGATGTCAAAGCAGTGGCTGCGGAATCACTCCGTGGCTGGTTGATGATTAGTTGGGTGGTTATGAACCTACCCTTTATACATTGGGTTGCCCAGATCTCCATAAAGCCAGGGCTTGCTCCCACCAAAATAAATGGCAAGTACTGGAATTTGCAACTACCAGATTACCCTAGGGTAAACTAACGTAGATGTGGAAAACCTGTGGGGAAACGGAACATGATCTACTTTCATGGGGTAAACTCCACTGGGCCCCCAGACATCACAGAGACTCACCGGTTTGCGCAGACCTGGCCCATCCGCTCGAGGAGGTCCCATGCTAGGAGAAAGAAATCCATCTAATTATATATTGGATTATGGTGGCTTGTCTGAAAATCATCTGCCCCAAAACTCAATGGAAAGCCTCTTGGATTCTCACCATTTTTCCTACTTGCAGATGGCCATTGATTGGTCTCCCCCATGTTCCAGACACACTCAAATGGCTGAATTGTGTCATTCAATCTGAAATGTCTGGTGGATTGGGATGGCTCCCCCTACCATGGACCATAGGGACCATGGTGACACTGACCAGTGGATAGGTTCCTAGTGTGGATGGGAAAACACCAGCATAGCTAATTGGCGGTGCGAACCAGTTCCCCATGTTTCTCAAAATTTCTGATGTTCGCAGCTACTTGGGTAAAAAAATGGTCGACCCCATTGAATTTGAGGGAAGTGAACGTAATTGGATATCATACTCAGCTAATAGTCATATAACATAATAGCTGTTCATACAACAATCAGCTAACGCAATTTGCAGCAGCTATATCCTTTTGTACATAGCCGACCTTTTCCGACATCCCAGCAAAGTTGCTGGAGTTGATACTCCAATTGAGCTCAGGTCGATGGGATGACGAACTAGTTAATACTAGTTAGATATAGTTAGATGGTTTGTAGGAACCAAAAAAAATACCCCAAGGTAAACTGACATAGAATAACACTTCGATGTTGAAAATCCCGTTATAAAACATCTTTTTGGTGGAATTTTAGTCCAGCAGAAGTTCGTCCACCAGGTAAACTGAACAGAAAGATGTGGAAAACCCATGGTTTCCCTTGGAAAATGATTTACACTCATAGTGCAATGTCTAGATGTCTGCTACTTTTAGAGTAGGCTATGCTCTGAAAAAAAAAAACGTTCACCAGCAAGTATCCACATCATTGGTTGGTTACAGATACTGTATATATCAAACCAATTCAAATCATAACACCAACAATTGTGTCTCATTGCTTGAGCATGGTTCAACTCTCTCTCACTCTATATATGTAGTTGTTTATATTTACATTGTGCTACTATGAATTAGATAACCTTTAGTTTTGTGTCCCCGCCACTTCCACACAGAGTTGATTTTGCCATTTTGCAAAAACAAACGAACAAACGAACAAACAAACAAACAACAACAATCAACAACAATGGATGACATCAAACATCAACAACCTATGGCCTTCCTATGGTTTTCCTACAAGGTGGTACCCCCTAGTTATAAGTTGGTTTATAATCCATATTATATACCTAGGAACCCAAATGAATGTTTTTTTTGATCATACGGCCTCAACCATTTTTTTTGGTCATTACGGCTTACGGGTGTTTCCCAATTTGGGGGTTCAGCCATAATCACACACAATTGCTTCACTCCCCCTTTTTCTGTGCTTTGGACCATCAGCTTCAAGCGGGCCCGTCATCTCGGCGAAGCTTCTCTTCGTCGGCTGCTGCGTGTCAGGGTTCGGGCTGTTGACCCACGCTTTGTTTGCCATCACAAGATACCTTTGAAGTACTCTCAATCCAATTGCCCTGGGGGAAATGCGTCGGCTGACGCGACAGCATCTCCCCACAAAGTCCTGAAATGAGACATCCCCAGGGAACGGAAAATACAACAGTGATGACACATACTAGGATAGGACCACATAACGACCAACATATCAAAATTCAAATAAATTCAAACTAGACTCCTCATCAGCCTGCACTGACTCCGCTAGGATGTTCAGTGTCCATTTGTTTTGGGCTCCAGATACCAAACGACGCCAGTGATGGTCCAACATGTGAAACTTAACATAGATCGGGAAGCGTGATTTTCGCTCAGTGAAGCACCTATAGGCAAGATTTGCATAGATACGTAACCACTTTCTTCCGTTGTTTCCAGCTGCAAGCGCTTCATTGGACGTCAGCCACAACCCAGACGAGTAACGAATTGAAAAAGTGTCGTTGGCCGCTTTGACAGCTTCAAGAATCATCAAAAAATACTCGTCCTCATTGAATTGATTAATCCTCCCTGTCAAGAACCATTCCACAAACCTGTGGTAGATATGCGTGTCAGCAAACTTTGACCAACCTCCTTCAGGTAAGACCTGGAAGCTTGTAAGGCCAATTCTCTCCGCAATAAATGGACCTGAATGAGGAAGGTTGCAACCCGGCCGTTTGGCCCACTGACGTAGGAGAACATCCAACTGGGAAATTTTGTCTTCCCTTGACCCCGGCAAAAGAAGCAAACATTCAGCCAGCACTGAAGCTATGAAAGTTTTACCTGCTCCTCCATGGTAGTTGTGCCAAACATCAGTCTTGAGATAGTCATGGGGACGATCGATACAATGAAACAATTGCAGCACTGAAGGTCGTGTAACCCAAGGATCAACTGTAGCAACCACAGACCATTGAGCATCTATGTTGAAATCTTCAAAAGGCCCCCCTGGCTTTGTGCCAGCCAAACACATCCAACAAACCCCAGGAGGAGATTTGTTTTCCTCTGACCTGTGCGCCCTTTGCCAATGCCTCGTCAGGTCTCCAACGGTCCTCAAAAACGGAAGATCCCCTTTCACACCTAAGCAAGCGATGTTCCATCTTTCCCCTGCGTAGGTAAACCCAATGTCTTGAAGTTTGAGGAGGTCATTGATCATCTTGTTGAGTGCAGCCTGGAAATTCTCCTGAGTAAGGATAGGGGGCTGAGTGGGATTAAAATTAATGTCACAGGAAAGGACAACCAAAGGCAATCTAAGAGGATAGAAAATGAATAATATCATAGTCCCAGAATCTGGTTTCGCCTTGTAATGTTTCTTTGGCATTGCAACAAACAGCATTCGACTGTTGAAAGAGCTCCCTTGAAGGTTGATACCCATCTTGAGTTGACGAAGAGATCTAATTGGATGTCTTTTGAGGAAAGGTTTGCTGCCACGACCAATGGCCCCTTGTAGGCTCAATATCATGACACCCGATCGTTTGAATCCACGACCTTCATCACCATGAATGTAAACTGGAATTGTTCGTGATAGCGACAGCTTGTTTTCAGCAGCAGCTCGAAAGACTCCATAATCTGGCCATTCAAGGCTGTAACGTCGCCAAAACTCTAACAACATTGGTTGCACTTGTTCCATGGGTTGTTCCCCAAACAACTTGGACAAGTTGTTGGATTGAACCAAGTAGTCAATGGTGTCAAGCATACTGAGCACAGGGTAGCTATCACCACCATCCAAGTCAACCCAGGAAACCGGAATCTTCAACGCCAGGTTGTGCTTCTCAAACCTTGGTTGGGGCAGGGTTCAAAGTTAAAAAGTGCAAGTTGAAATGCAACCCAAAGCATCCCTAAAAAGAATAATTGCCGTAATTTTTATATGGGATCATATGGAGTCAGCTTCAGCTACGTCACAGTTTATGGCATTCGTCTTCTGCTCTCTTAGTTGGCACACTTGCAAGACGGGAAGTGATTGGGCAACTTGTAGATCCATAATGATCGACTGCGGCCTTGCTCATCTCAGCTACAGACTTGGCGGTGGCCTGGGCGATCAAAATCCAATCGTTGGGGGTACAATAAGCTAGAGATCTGAAAAGGGTCATGTGAAAGAGATCATGCGAAAGAGGTCATGTGAAAAAGATCATGCGAAAGAGATCATGTGAAAGGATTCATGTGAAAGAGATCTGGTGAAGGAGATCATGTGAGAAAAAAAACTTTGAAGCAGGAGCTTTTGACCTTTTTCTTTGCCAGGGATCGCTAGCGTATGTCATGTAATTTTCAGCATCACGTAGGGCAATGGGAGCACCACGTGGGAACAACAGCGTGCACATTTAAGCAAATTTGCACAACAGCGCAAGCCATACTGCATGGCCTAGCCATAACGAATTGGCAATTGAAAAAAGCCCACTCAGCTGCCACAGCTCACATTTTGATCGGTTTCATCACGGTTCACTTCCAAGTTGATGAATTTCCAATTGCTAATGACCGTATCCAGAACCTGTAGTTGCTCCAAATCACGGAGTCTTTGCCTTGCTTCAAAGGCATGCTTTTCAAAAGGCCGTTTGGGTCCTGCCACAAACCCCCAGGGCAAGTCTGGGTCGTGAACACCCAAAGCTTCAAATGAAGCCTTCAATGAGGCCAGAATTCTTTCCCTTTTCTCAACTACACGGGCTCGAGTATCCATGGGGAGCTGACGACTAAACTATTCTGATTTTTTGTTTGTCTTTTGGGCCAAATCTCCAGAATGGTGGCTTGTCCAAAGTATCCAAATATAATTCATAGTTTGATATAGTTTGTTTTTTTTTCACCCTTTCCCTCTTGGGTCCCCGGCACCATTTGCAATGCACGATGCTGCATGCTTTCCCATTGGTCCAACAACACCTGGCATGGCCAAGGTGCTGATGCGATGGCAATGGGATCTACAGAAACAGTGGGAAGGCCAGGGATGGGTCTTTCTGGGCATGCTGCACTGCATGGATAAGATTTGTTGCACTACCCGTGGACGATTTTTTTTTCATGGAATTCACGCTAGGCCCAGGTGAGCATGTTCAGGGTTGACTCCAATGCAACCACACGCTTGAAAGGGCTGTGAGATCGATCCAAAGCAAATCATTTCAGAATTGCAAAACCCCATTTCATGAAGTTTGCCTTTACTTGGCAGACTTGGCTTTCGCCTTGCTCTTTGCCTTCGACTTTGGCACCTTTGGTGCTGGCAACTCAGAATTGGTATCGTCGTTCTCAGACTTGCGCTTGGTCCGGGCAGATTTCAAAGCCGGCCTTAGGTATGACCATGTGGTGATATACCGTGATATGTGTATCAGACTTTATAAGATCGATTCTACTTCAAATATATATGATATAATATGAATGAATATACATATGCACATGTATGTTCACACTGTTCTCACCAGAATTTTCTGGGGCGAATGCTGGGCTTGGACTTCTGCACGTGTAGCCTTGCTTCCCCTGGGACGGCAAAAAACATAAACCCCATGGTTCCACCACCCATAGAAATCCAGTTGTTCAGAGTGGTTTTAAATCAAGGCACAAGACTTCTGCGTATTCCAATTGCTTGTCAATGTTCTGAGCCAACCTCAAAGTGCCGGGGCTGATGGAATGTCAGTAATTTTTTTGCTATATACCATTTTATAACAATAGATTCAACATGATTGTGCCAAAGAAACGTATCAGACGGTTTTGTCTTCACTGCACGGTAGCGAGCCAGGCTTGTAGCCAATGCATCATAGTGAGTGTCCATGGCTTCATAGGCAGTCTTGAGGATCGACTTCACACTTAGGGTATGGCTTTAAATGAGATGATGCAAAGGTCACTCATGAAAACAAATACTGTTGATTCAAATTTGATTGTGTGATCATTGAACGCCAATCCTACCAATACTAAAGTGGCCTGGGGTTCTCAACTTTTGACTCGATGTCTCGCAACTTGGCCGACTTTGCCAACAGAGCTTCCATGGACTTGGTCAACAGCACATGTGTTTCCTGCTCTGGGTCATCGATTGATAGACAAAAAATGTAAATATACTTGCATGACAAGGGTTCCCCCTACGATAAACGGTCAGTCCTGCTTCTCCACATCCGCATTAGGTGGCCTGGGCTCACTTCCTGGAGGGTCAGCGGCAGCCTCTTCCTCAGCTCCTCGATCCATGGCCGCGGGGTCCTCCAGGGACAGGGTCCTGAACTCAACGGGCCTGGCAGAACCACAGATTTCCTCCTCCTCTTTGGTTTGGGTATATCGCTTTGTCAACTCCCCGGACTCATCCACTTCGATGTAGTGCTGTTCGATCTTGGGATTATACTTCCATTTCCTGCCATGATTTTCCGGTAATCGGGCTATGATAACTTAAGATGCAATAAGTTGAAATCATATTGAAACATCCATAGCCTTCGAAGCTTTGGTCGGTCAGCTGTGTAAGCGGTCACTGCGTCAATCTCGCACCTCAGGGGTGATTCTTTTCAGGGCTACATCATAATAGATTTCACCCATTTGCAATCCAACTCATAAGTTTTAAATCTCAAGACCACATGAATCTTAGGCTAGCCACTTTGGCATTTTCAAGGTGTCTTTCATCTGACGCTCTGTGTACCATCCAGCTTGCACTTTCAAGGTCTTCCCGGTCTCCTCCACTACAAGCTTACGGACGGAACTCTGGCACTGGTCCTGCAGGCAGCTCACATGGGAGCAAGGAGACATGGAGTGGGAGTTTGTTGGTAACATGTAGACTCTATAGGCTATACTTTTAACTTCAAGATGGTTCTAAGATGCAATTGTTGCAATGGCTCCTTGTTCAAAAACGCATCTTTGAAGATTTGGATAAGCTCCAGTCGGGCGTCAGGCCCCTGATTATGATATCGCTCATAAACATCCTGGGAACACTTTAGACCTCCATTCTTCTTCTTGGTGCACCAGCGGCGGAGACGTTGTTCAACCGCAGCATCACTCATGAGTTTGCCGTTCAACAGCAAACGTCCCCTGTCATCTCGGGTGATCTTCTCGCCGGAGTCCTTCACAAGAGACAGCTGGTGGTAACACTTGATGGCTAATTCCCAACATGCATCTCGTTCAAGGTGTTTGGCAATGATTGATGGAAATATCTCAACAAGAATGTTATGACACATGATTTCAAACCCCAAACCCATAACCCCGGTCCCCATTCCCTGAAAACCTGGCCTCACCATCCTCATCAGAGTCCGGGGCACGTTCAGCAGCATGGGATGGAGCCACTGAGGGAGTGGGGGTAGGAGGGCTAGGCTTGGGAGTAGGTGCAGACGGCCGTGGGGAAGGTGTTGAACCCACGGTTGAATTCGAGAGTCTAGATTTCTGCCTCCTTAGAACTTCAATCTCCTCAAGAAGCTTTTGCTTTTCTTCCAGTGCCTAACGCATTGCAGCACATATTATATGATCATATATGATCAATAACATCCATCATAAGAGAATATAAGAGATGGATAAATAGTAGTTTGTCGAAAATTTCATGTTCCCACAACTTTAGGTTCCCAGCCCGCTCATGCTCGGGGTCGGCATGTGCCGCAGAAGCTTCTTTGCCAGGCTTGGCTTCCTACATCACACAGGCACAAGGGACAGAGGACACAGGTTCAGATATCATTATAGGTTACCAATTGCAAACCTATCACCTAAAAAAGATCCTCACAAATCTCAATCTCTGATGTTTCTTAATGGGTTTGCTTACAGTATGCAATGATTGCAATGGTTTGTGTCCTCCAAAGTAGGAGCAGGTGGTGCAGCAGACGGTGTCAAGTCCTGGCACAGGCCAACAAGGGGTTTGGTGTTTTTTTTTTAATAAAAACAAATCTGCCATATGGTATATAGTATACCCAACACCTTTTGAATATAAGTCCGGCCTTAGCATCCATCATAGGAGGTGGGTTCTCTAGCATCAGAAGTTCATCCTGCAATGCCTGACAGGTGACCATTGAAATCGCTGAGGGAAAGATTATACTTATGGCTCTTTGAACATTAACATTTCAAACCATTGAACTTAAACCTTCACCCTGGCCTTTAACTCCATTTCCATTTGTTTCTGGCGGGTCATCCCTTCCTTCTTAACTGCCATGAGATGATTCTGACCAGCACCCACGCACGAGAGAGCAAAGGCTCCATTCACCCAGCACACCAAGCCGATTGGTTCACAAAATGGCTGAGGGGAAAGTAATTACTGATCTCATGAGTGATGGGTATCATGTGAACACATCATGCATTGAACAGCACACTTGTTGAATCGATATATACTCACATTTTCCAAAGACAATCTCTCACACACGTAGCTGAAACGTCTCACACGTGTGAAACTTGAGATGTTGAATGTCTATGGACCATGCTTTGGCCGATACCCATTTCCAGAAGCAGCTAAGTTCGCTGCAAAAGGCATCTAGCGAGAACCCCTGGAAAACAGCCCATATATGGTATTTTTTCAAAATTTCGCTATGGTTTTTTTCCAATAAAAACCCAATAAATTACGGTTTCAGTACGGGTACGGTTTTTTCAATACACCCAAATACTGGAGTATATGCCCATATATGGCCATATTTGATTGTTTTTTTGATCAAATCGATATTGTTCAAAATGTGTATTTTTTTTGATTGGATCCGTCGGGGTTCCCATAAAATGCTTCTCAAATATGTGTTGGCAAGAGTTTTCGCCAACTTGGTGGAATTTGGAGGCTGTACGATCCTCTTATGTACAAAATACAGGTCCTAATATCCGCATCGGAACACATATCCCCGTATTCCATTGACTCAAAAATAGTCGCTCCATTGGCATCAGGTGGGCGCTCAACTGGCTTGCAGTCTTTCAAGAGGCGAGGAAAGATCTCTACGATCTTCATCCCAAAGCGGAGCGGGTAGCACCTGATTTACCAGGCTACAGGTCAAATGGACGTTAATGATGGGGTGCAACAAAACCAGTAGTTGACAGTAAAAACAACTGAGGTAAAGGCTCTGTACCCTTTAGATTTTTGGTTCCATGCCATTTCCTTTTCCCGGAAATAGGATCCACATAAACAGCAGTGTTCTTCTTCTTGTTGTCACTGGGTTTCCATCCAGTAAGCCGACCCAAGTTGAAGCGTTCGACCCATGGGGAATTGGAGTATGCCACATGTCGCTTTGGAGAATCAGATTTGAATAAACGCATCCACCAACAGCTTCAGAAAACCTTGGTTCAGAGATCCAGAGTTGTAAGATCCATGGAAGATAATCCAAAATAGACATTCACCAATGAAATCATTTATATTCAAATCGGGGGGCCGTACAAATAGTAGTTAGCCAACGGAATCGAGGATGTCGATAGAGCAAGCTTTGCCGAGGTTGCTCACAAATGAAAACACCACCCAAGCACACAGTCAGCGCCATCAGCAGTGAGCACCTTCATGGGTTTGTTGCATTGGTCTTAATTGTACTTGATGGGAAACATGAAAGCCTTTGCATGAACATGTTTTGTTTAACATCCGAACCTTGCTACCATCAAATTTCCTTGTGCCACACATTCCCGATCTTCATATCCCAAGGAGTTGAGGTACCATCGAAATGTTGATCCCCTTGATACTGCTGACCATGTACTGCATAGCACACGATACCATGCCACGAATCCATCCGGGTCTCCTTGAAGCAAAGCCTGGATTGCCAACCTGGGTTGGCTGTTGAATGCGATGGGTAAGGGTTCATATGGTCTGGTAAATTTAAACAAGTGACCTGGAACACCCGTTTTTGATCAAAAAACGGGGTTTCCAGGTCACTTGTTTCAAGGGAGGTTAAAGCCAATATGGCCCCATACTGGCATCCCATGCGCCCATATCATGTATGCATGCATGTAGTTTTCACTATTACGCTAAGGAGCACAAAGCCTGAAGCACTGTTAATGTCAAAGACACTACCTTCCCCCAAGGCATATCCAGCAGCTTCATGGTCTTTGATATCGATGCATGTTGCACGGTATCCAGCACCCGATACACATTTTGTTGCCATACGAGACCCAGAGAAGAGTTCAATGAACTGGAAATCCTGAGCCCGAGGATCGGAATGGACAGATTATAGTTTAATCTTATAGTTTGGATTCCATCAAGTTTCAAGTTTCTGAATTTGCAAGATTCATATGATTCATCTTTAAGGACCCCACGCCCACGCCAGAATCTCCAGGGATCCCATTCCAGATGACCAATAAGGTCAAAAGAATAAATGCCTGCAAAGGACAAAAACATCAGTACTTGGTCATTATAACTTGAAAATCATACCATGAAATTTATGTTTCATTCTATGATTCATGCCTTGGGCAGGAATCGCTTCTTCATTTCATGGACCAAACGCGTCACATCCCGGCTGTCCCAGGCCCTCATGGCTCCCAGAGAAACGAGACGCCAATATTTGGAGCTGGATGGTGGCTGCATCGGAATGGCAAGATGGATTAAGTGTATCGAATGAATGGCAAGATGGATTAAATGGAAGTTTAAACTGGACATCGTTTTTTCTCTCGAAAACATGATTGTCCCCAAAGTTTCATTGAACATGACTGCTGATCACCCAGCCCAAGAAAATTGCACTCTGGACGGCCCACCCTTCTTGATTGGCAATCAGTTCAAATCTGCCAAATTTTGCCAACACATCAACCCAATGAAATAACAGGACAGTTCGACTTGGCTTCACAAAGCCCCGTTTCGCAATCCATTTCTTGCCTGCAAGAGGCATGCCAAGATCCTGGCGGAAGGACGATTGTGCGAGCGTGTGGGATCTTTGTTGCTGGGGAATGTTTCTCAGGGTCCACCATGTATGGAATGAACTTCTCATGATTTGCATTTCAAAAAACAATAAACGCTGGGCTGGGTTTCATTTTTCATCCATTGTTTGTGAAAAAATGTGACCACCATCCAGTCCTCAGCCAGCTGGTATAGCAGCAGCAGCAATCACATAACCTGTCCAAGGCGAGAATGACGATTGAAAGTGAATGAACCCAGAATTGTTGGGGGTAATTTCACATCCTGTTCCGATTTTGTAAGACTTTGGTACGTATTCTTTTCATCTGGATAAATGGAACCCTGCCCAAATACAAAGTGGGAGATGG
>CAMXCT020001846.1:0-60000 GCA_947184155.2 Cladocopium goreaui
TTTGCTATGATTACAGGCGCCAAACAGATTGGTTTCAGGCTCACGAGCAAGTGAGGAAGAAGAGAGAGCGCAATTTACATACATTGATGGGTCCACACAACATGAGACCAACTGACAGACATGAAATGTTCATGGACGCAATAGCTTGGATTTTGCACTGGGGAACTAGTCATGGAGAATTTGATGAATCTTTGAAATGGACTTCAAGTTTTCTGAGGTATCTCTGTGGCTTTACAACTCAGGCAGAAGAAAACTGGTTTGATGAACGATGCAATGATTTCCACGTGGACATGACTAGCTCATCAAGGAGAAGTTATTATATGTCATGTAGCAAGAGGCTATCCCATGTGTTGAGACATTGCAGAGACAAAACGTTATTCACTGCCAGTGGAGCTATGAACATTTCCTTACTGTTTGATCAGATGCAAGGAGACAATCCAAAGGAATATCACATGTCTGGAGCAGATTTTGCTGCTATGTTACTGTGTAATCCAAAACAACGGTTCTTTGTTGAGATCTCCATGAGATGGCAGTGGTACCCATATAGCTCAATGGCAGAGTATCCATTCGACGTTCGTCTTGGTGCTTTTCAAGGACATAGCAACCAAGTTGTCGATCCCACTGTGGCACACCACCAACTGACATATGATGAGGCTATGAGTTTGGGCTGGATTTTTCATGTCACTGATTACATGAATTTAGATTCCATTCAACAATCAGGCCTGAAGACCTTTGTGAAAGGAAGTGGAAAAGGCAGAAGGGATGCAGTTCACTTCATGTACCACAATGACAATGGTCAGGGCTACATAAGGATGGCAGAGGGCACGAAGCCTCCAAGAAACTATAGGCGACCAGTGTACCTCGTGTTGGATCCAAGTTTTATTGTGGACAACCAACTCTATCTGACAAGGAATGGTGTCACTTTATTTCATGGTGACATTCCTTTCCAGTACCTCCATGTCAAGGAACAACTCCCTACCATTGCATGTAACGTTGTTCATCAAGGACGTGGTCATTCTCTACCTCCATCAGTTACAGGTGGTTCATGGCACACCAATACAACATGGAACCATGTCATGAAGGAGAAAGGTCCAGCATTTATTCCTGGACAAGACATTCCTGAAGAAGTCAGAATCACAGCATGGGAGTTCATGGGTCAACAGGTTCCACAAAACTATGGAAGATTAGTTTTTGGTACACCACTATGCAACGAGAATGACTTTGACCCGATTGTGGAATCAATCTATGGTGCAGCAGCAGAAGGCTCTCGAGAAAGAGAGGTATCTGCAGCAGAAGGCTCTCAAGAAAGAGAGGTATCTGCGCAGGCTGATGAAACCATGGAAAATCCATATGAACAACCATCAAGAAGAGGACGCTCTCAAGAAAGAGAGGAACCTCAAGATGCATGGGAGCAACAACGCTCCTCATCAGGAAGTCCAGAATCACCACAACATGATGATCCTCAACAAGATGCTCAAGACAGTCAACAAGAGGAGCCATCAGTGGACGTCCATGACGACCCAATGGGTGAAGAGGCTGTCAATCTCTGGGAAGCAGAAGATCCACCAGATGATATTGAAGACCCTGTGGTAGAACAGGCTACCAAAAGTTCAATTTCTGCATCGAATCCCTGGGTCCTGTATGAGGCAGGAATTGTCTGCGCAAGAGAAGAGAGCGGTGAACTCATCAAGAACTCCTCAGGAGAAAAAGTGATAGTTCTGCGTGAATGAAACCTACTACTCTCTTCACAAAAGATAGCACTTCGTAGACAATCGATCACTCGCTCAGACTGGGAGAAGTTACCATGGACAGGACATCTATGCTTACTCTTCACAAGAGCTTGGGAGATTGGACGCATGTTGGCACACTTCCATCGAGAAGGAAACATTGAAGCCATGGAAGGTTACATGGACTCTTGTCGACAATATTGGACAGACTGGATGCGAGGTCAAGTTGTCCCAACAGGTTGGGAAGACAGACACAGTATCAACAGAGACGAATGGAGAGAGAAGTTCTTGCTATACGAAAGAGACTTAGCAATACAGAAGGACATGGAGTATCTCTCAGAAGCAGTCTTTGTCTTTTACACTAAGCATCTTGATCAGTTCATTAGAGAGAACAACAAACTCTGGGGAGATTTCTGCAGGAGGAAGAAGGACCGTGATGGTAACATTTTGGATGCACTGGAGTTGAACACACATGGGTATGACATGACTATCCAAGGAATTACAGTTCCCATGAACAAGAAAGCAGTCATCCCTGAACCTGAACGGCATTTCTCGTTTTCCACAAAGATGATGATCATGGCAATCGATCTGTATGAAGATGAAGCACCTGCTAGCTTCAGCCATTTCACAGTTTTTGCTTTGAACAAGCTTCGACAATTTGTGGATAGCAGAAAGGAATTGACAGCTCAATCCTACAGATTCTTTGTTGAACATGCCTACAATCAATTCTTTCAGCATGAAGCATTCCATCAATCTGCAAGAGCAAGCACAAAGGTCAGGGAATGCGGTTCAGGTGACTTCCACACATCTACAAAGCTCGATGGCTACATCTGGGTAGCTGGAAAGGACAAGATCGCTCACATCCCAGGATCAGAGCAACAGAATGTGGACATGGAAGGTCACGATGATGATGATGCTGAAGATGATTTGGAGTTTTGCCAAGACTACAAGTTTTTGTCAGGAAAGAGGAGGAAAAGGCATCAGGCTCTCAGGAAAGAGAGGAAGAAGGTGTATGCTCTCAAGAAAGAGAGGAAACACAACCACAACAAGAAAGTGAGGTATTACCTGATGCAAATCCTCGAAGAAATATGGAAGATCGACAGGGACTGTTCTTAGTCAGGCAACTCAAACCAGAGCACAGACAGATCCTCCATGATATTACACTCGCAGGCCAATCAGTCCTCACAGGAGATGATCTTGAAGGAGGTCAACCCCTTGAACGTGGTGACATAAGCTTCTTCTCATTATGGTTGATGATGTCAGCATTATCAGATGCTTCCTTTTCAACATTTATGGAGCAGTATGCACCTATGATGGGTTATGAGATCTCTTACGACAAGTACTATGAGTTCAAACTGGATATTGACCAAGTTCTCAAGGACAATGAACACCTTGGCGCAGAAAATTTCTTTGGAGCAGAGGATCCTCATATGGTGGACGATGATCCAGACACTCCACTTCCAGATCTTCAAAGACCAGGCGCAGGTGATCCTGAGTACAAGCATACCATTGAAAGTTTGAACATTGAGGACAAACATATCATTTTGGAAACTGATGATGACAAATTGGTTGAGTGTACATTGAAATGGATCAGTATGTGCAATCAGAATGTTCAACGAAAGATCAAGGAAAGTTTTGTCAAACCAGAAGAACGACAAGAGGAAGAAGAGAAAGAAGAGGATGAAGATGAGGAGATTGCTGTCGAAGAAGAAGAAGAAGAAAAAGACACACAGGAGCCACATGTCCCAGCTGAAGGCTCTTCAGAGAAAGAGGAATCAGCTCCACCTGAACGCTCCTCAGAAAAGGAGGAATCAGGGGAGAAGAAGACAGACATTCAAAATGATGAGACAGCTCCTGAAGTGAAACCTGCAGTTCGACTTTACTATGGTCAAGATATCACTGGAAACGAAGATGATTCAGTTTTTCGAAGATTGAAGGATTGTTTTTCAGATGGTTATCATGGTGAATGGGCAGGATTTTACAACAAAGGTTATCCAGCGTCTTCGAAGCATCGACATATGTTTTGGCATGTTAAGTGCAGGAAGACCATGTCTCCACATCATGATTTCTGGTACCATCTTACAGATGACCAGTTGATGGTTGAGTACATTGCCAGACACAAGAATCAGGATCCACAACTAGAATTACAAGAACTTAATCAGCGCATTGAATATGGTTGTAGTGATCCAAGGATGCATCCTCTTCATCAAGACAAAGCAGAAAGATCCTCAAAAGAAGCAGAACAGAGGATTGATGACGATTTTGGAAATCTCACAAGGGTACTCCAAGATTACGTTGAGGAACACAAGGTCTTGCCTTACTGTATGATCTTGCATAGCTTGGCTTACAGGTATTTAGGTGGAGGCCTATCAGACCCAACGTACAAGGATGCTGAATTTCCATACAGATCCTCTCCACAGATAACAGCAATGTTTTGGAATTTGGGAAACTGGTGCAGAAACAGATTTGAAAAATGCCCGGTTCCAGAAAGATTTCAACAATTCATTCCACACATTGACTACACTATCGATGAGGATCATGAAAAATTTGAGGAAACCAAATCACAGTTCAACAATTACTTCATCAATGTCATCAAGAACTTTGGAGGACATCTTTTCATGAATTGCGAGGCTGGTTCGTTGTATCCTCACAGAGAAAGACTCGACGAGGTTGACTTTAAAACTTGCTTCAATGACTATCATGACTTGATGGTGGCAGCTCGCCTTGGAAAGGATGGCTATATCAAGCAAATTGCTGGATATCACACAGATGACAACGACACACGAGTTCGACAAGTCTCATGGGCAATCTTTGAAGTATCTTGGGGAAAGACAAAGGATCGAGATACAGATGAGATTGTTGACTTGACAAGAGCTAGGATGAGAATGACACGTGTGTGCGTTTATCACGTCGGACAGAAGTATGCATCAGACTCTGCTGGGATTGTTGGTGAGTGCTTAGCTGTTATGGCTTTTGAGTGTGCCAGATATCAAGTTGACTTCATCGCAGGTGATGGAAACAAGGCATGCTATTACAGCACACCAAAATCTCCAGGTGTCCCTACATATCAACACAGCCTTATCCAATTCTGGATTAACAGAATGGTAGGTGTTGCAACACAAGCCATGCGCAAGAATTTTGATCCAACTTGCCCTCCAATCAGGGTCAAGCATTTCATTTCTTGCAGTTATCGTGACTTGGATTTTCTTGCAACGCACTTGGATGGCATTACAACAGCAACATACACCGACGAGATCATGAAGAAGACAACTGGTAAAGGTGATTGTTGTATGTTAACAGTTGTTGAGTGGGGTCATTCACGTTTGATGTGTGAGGAACACCCAGAAGACTTTGAGGATGAAGATCACATGAACTATGTGGGTGAATTTTACTTCAAGGTAAATGAAACTTGCTTACATGGTGATCACAACATCTTCATGGTTGCTCCAAATGATCGCGATGCTCATAATCCAATTCTTATCCATCTTGATCCTTCTGATATGTCATGGAATGAACGACATCATTACAAACAGGCCTACAAGAAGAAGCAGTATGCTGATTCAAGAAAGGAAAGACAGAAGGAGAAAAAGAGAAAGGCATATGAAGATCAAGCATCGACGTATCAGGGCAACACAGAGTGGGGTGGATCCTCATCTTCAGCGTCCAGACCATGGAGATCAAGTGAGTGGCGATGAGTGAGTGTACACTTCTTTAATTGAAGATAACACAGCATGAGAAGCCGTGTACAGTTTTTCTGTGCGTTCAACTTATTTCACACAGATGGCATATACTCTTTTAGATAGAGATAATGCCACAAGTGTCTGAACTTCAATTTAATGTAAAATAGAGACTCTTGTAAATAGAGATACTATATACATTTATCTCCATGAATCATCCGGCGAGCAGACCACTCCGAATGGAGCGAACTTCAAAAATTTACCAACTTCGATTTCAGTCCATTGTTTGCTTGAATGAGCAACTTTGGAGATCCGCTATTTCCGTTTATTTCGTGATTTGGTCAATTGTTTTCGTATGACCTGAATTTCTGAATCTTGCGAACCCGAACTTTTCAATTCGAACTTTCACCGGTAGAGCGAGGCATTTTGCCTGTGGAGAGACCGTGCGCGAAGCACCATTGGTCACTACTGGAAAAATTAGCGAATCCGCTGTTCTTTTTCGACATGTCCTTAGGACATTCGCTGCTTTCACGTGTTTTCAATTCGAAGCCACTGCGTAACTCCGGTTTATTTTGCTATTTGCCATTGTGTAGAGAAGTCAGGAAGATACTCTTAATACCAATTGGGTACGGCAAGGCGTAGTGCTCTACTCATTGCTTTTGAATTTGTGCCTGTGTTTTTGTTTCGACCTAATACCTACATAGGTACATGCATGAGTATTGAGCACATTTATATGCGCCCTTCAAGGCTCAAGAGGTATATAGAGTAACCCTGTAGACAAGCACTGACCGGCAACAGGCTGAGAGTAAAAGAGTGCTGTCATTGGGGAAGACGCCTTAGCTGATCTTGAAGTAGACGCTAGGGCCCCTCTTCCCCCCCCCCCCACCCTTCGATTCCCCCCAGGTCCGCCTCTAAAGCCGGGTTTGCAACATAGGCGGACTACAAGGAAACGCCAACAGCCGCACATGCACTTTCATCCACCACGTTTACATACATCCCCACCCCAACCGAAGTCAAGACCCGCACTGAAACTCGACAATGTCAGATTGCTCAAGAACTTTGTTTCGTTCACCCTAACAACCGCGATGAACAATGTCGTAGCAAGAACGTTGCGACGGACTGCGTTGCAGTAGTCTCAAAAATCGTACATGATATACCAGTAGTACCGCACAAGGCGGTGGCGGAAGTTTCAAAAATAGGAAACCTATACGAAAGATTGGTTGTTGTGAATCAGAGATGGCAGAGCGAAGCCACTGCTGGACTGAAAGGCGATTGATCTCTCTCACTCTTGTCTACCTGTCTATCTATCTATCTATCTATCTATCTATCTATCTATCTATCTATCTATCATATCTATCATATCTATCTATCTATCTATCTATCCATCTATCCATCTATCCATCTATCCATCTATCCATCTATCCATCTATCCATCTATCCATCTATCCATCTATCCATCTATCCATCTATTTCTCCCTCTATCTATCCATCTATTTCTCCCTCTATCTATCTATCTATCGATCTATCGATCTATCGATCTATCGATCTATCGATCTATCGATCTATCGATCTATCATCTATCTATCTATCCCTCTATCTATCTATCTATCTATCTATCTATCTATCCTATCTATCCTATCTATCCTATCTATCCTATCTATCCTATCTATCCTATCTATCCTATCTATCCTATCTATCCTATCTATCCTATCTATCCTATCTATCCTATCTATCCTATCTATCCTATCTATCCGATCTATCCGATCTATCCGATCTATCCTATCTATCCTATCTATCCTATCTATCCTATCTATCCTATCTATCCTATCTATCCTATCTATCCTATCTATCATATCTATCATATCTATCATATCTATCATATCTATCATATCTATCATATCTATCTTATCTATCTTATCTATCTTATCTATCTTATCTATCTTATCTATCTTATCTATCTTATCTATCTTATCTATCTATCTATCTATCTATCTATCTATCTATCTATCTATCTATCTATCTATCTATCTATCTATCTATCTACCTATCTATCCTATCTATCCTATCTATCCTATCTATCCTATCTATCCTATCTATCCTATCTATCCTATCTATCCTATCTATCCTATCTATCCTATCTATCCTATCTATCCTATCTATCCTATCTATCCTATCTATCCTATCTATCCTAACTATCCTATCTATCCTAACTATCCTATCTATCCTATCTATCCTATCTATCCTATCTATCCTATCTATCCTATCTATCCCATCTATCCCATCTATCCCATCTATCCTATCTATCCTATCTATCCTATCTATCCTATCTATCCTATCTATCCTATCTATCCTATCTATCCTATCTATCCTATCTATCCTATCTATCCTATCTATCATATCTATCTATCTATCTATCTATCTATCTATCTATCTATCTATCTATCTATCTATCTATCTATCTATCTATCTATCTATCTATCTATCTATCTTATCTATCTATCTGTCTAGCTGTCTACCTGTCTATCTTTTGTGCAGTGTCATTCAGTGTAATGTGGTGTGGTGTAATGCAGTGTAATGTAGTGGTGTGTAGTTGTAGTTGTAGGTGGTAGTGGAGTGTAGTGTAGAGTAGTGTCGTGAAGTGTAGCGGCAGGTAGTGTAGTGTAGTGTAATGTAGTGTAGTGTAGTGGAGTCTAGTGTAGTGTAATGTAGTGTAGTGTAAGGTAGTGTAGTGTAGTGGAGTGTAGTTGTGTAGTTTTAGTTGTAGTGTTGTGGAGTGTAGTGTAGTGTAAGGTAGTGTAGTGTAGTTTAATGTTGTTTAGTGGAGTGTAGTGGAGTGTAGTTGGGTAGGTGTAGTTGTATTTGTAGTGTAGTGGAGTGTAGTGTAGTGTAATGTAGTGAAGTGTAGTGTAGAGAGTGTAGTGCAGTGTAATTTAGTGTAGTGGACTGTAGTGGACTGTAGTTGTGTAGTTGTAGTTGTAACCTGTAGTGTTGTGAAGTGTAGTGTAATGTAATGTAGTGTAGTGCAGCAAAGTGTAGTGTCATGTAGTGTAGTCGAGTTAAGCGAAGCAACATCTGAACCGCCAAAAGTGGTCCGAAACCCTAGTGTTTTTAACATGTTAACTTCCAAATCTGCTTCACGCCACAACGGCGTGCACTTTTTCGAAGCTCGACATCTCAGCCTCCAAAAGTGGTCCGAACATGGTGTGGTTTGTACATTTTGACTTCGAAATGTGCTTCGCGCCACAACGGCGTGCACTTTTTCGAAACTCGACCTCTGAGCCTCCAAAAGTGGTTCGAACCCCTGGTGCTTTGCACATTTTGACTTCGAAATGTGCTTCGTGCCACAACGGCGTGCACTTTTTCGAAACTCGACCTCTGAGCCTCCAAAAGTGGTCCGAACCCCTAGTGTTTTTAACATTTTGACTTGGAAATGTGCTTCGCGCTACAACGGCGTGCACTTTTTCGACATCTTAAGTGCCAAAAGTGGTCCGCACTTGGTGTGTTTTCTACATTTTGACTTGGACATGTGCTTCGCGCCACAACGGTGTGCACTTTTTCGACATCGCAACTTCCAAAAGTGGTCAGACCCTGGTGTGTTTTGTACATTTTGACTTGGGGATGTGCTTCGCGCCACAACGGCGTGCACTTTTTCGACATCTGAACCGCCAAAAGTGGTCCGATCCTCTGGTGTTTTGTGCATTTTGACTTGGAAATGTGCTTCGCGCCACAACGGCGTGCAATTTTTCATGTCTCATCTCCCCATATGTCTCCGCACCCGCCGCTTTAGCGAGCCTACTTTTCGACCCTCCGGAACCACAAATCATTGGAAAAACACAGTGAATCGCGACTTTCCTACCTTTTCGCGCATCTGCATCTTCTTTCTTCTGACTCTTTCTCTTCTCAACTTTCTCTTCTCTCTGCCTCTGCCCTGCTCTGCTTTTCATCTGTCCATATTGTCGGAAGTTTAGCTTCTCAACTTCCTTCGACAATATAGTTAAAGATATGTATCTATATATATATATTTATACACATAATAATTCCATGATATATATATACTAAATAATCTCAATATACATATAGATTCGTATATATATATATATATGCATACTCTACCCAGCAATTGTGGGATATTGCGCTTTGGCTAGTGGTTGCCGAAGCATAATCGCTGCCCCTTGCTCAGCATATCTAGATCATTTGGGGGATTTTCCGCAAGGGTTCCTCCAAGATATTCTCTTCAACCAAAAGACTTCGCTAATGACATTTCAATATGTTTCATATATATGTATATTCGTATATATATAGTTATCATGTATAATAACTAGAACACCTATAATGACTAGAATTACTATAATAACTAGAACATAATTATCACAACTATATTGACCCCCCCCCTTCGATTCCCCCAAGGTCCGCCTCTAAAGCCGCGTTTGCAAGAAGTCACCCCGCGGGCCCACTTTTTGCACCAAGATTCCAGCACCAGGATAGCCCTAAGTCAGTTGCTTTGGGGACATGCTGGGGTCAAAACACCACGTTTGTGAATCCCACACTGTTCTACACATGTACACACCAGAATCAACCCCATCCGCGTTGCAACAATGTGCTGCCCCCAGTTACACGTTGCCTCGCAAACCCCATAACCTGATATTTATACATATATCTAACTATATGTATGTATTTATATATATATATATATATATGTCTGTGTGTCTGTGTGTGTGTGTCGTGTCCCCCCTCCCTGAAACCTACCTTTTTGGTACCCGCCCTCGAGTCCAAGCCCAGAAGACTTTTTTCGATATCCGCCCCAACTCCACCCCCGTCCGTCCGCAGCGGATATGCCTCGTTCCCTTGCTCTCTTCTCCTGTTCCAACCCACGCCTACCTTTCGATCTTTCACCCTTCCCTCTCAAGTTCAATAGCAGTTGAATTACCAGAGGGTATTGTTTTCCCTTGTTTTCCCTTATTTTGAATGATCTTCACTATTGCCCGTTTGACTTTCAGATTTGGCCTGAAACACAAACCAGGAGGTTCCAGAGTTTCTTTTGGAGGAAACACTCACACACACACACACTCACATATATATATATAGTTATATTACATACAGTTATAAGTTATAAGAACATATAATTGCATTATATATATATATACATATTTATATATACAATATAAACATGGTATTGTCCACCTGTGATTCTCACGTTTCTTTGTGACCATGGAAACGGACTTTGGACGCAGCCAAGGTGCAACTCAGCTGTCCGTCCTTGTGCGAAACACGACTGGTGTACCGACTGGATCTGCCAGGTGAGACGACTGGATGGGATGATCCAGGACTCAATAGAAATACCCTCTGGTAATTTAACATAGCTATTGAAAATGGCCCATTTATGGTTGATTTACTTATTAAAGATGGTGATTTTCCATAGCTATGTTAGTTTGCCAGAGGGTATTTGTTGACTTATTGAGGTAAATAGCCATCTAGATAGCGTATCTGAAAGGAAGAAATCGGACGCATCTATAGTGACGGACAATCACTTAGAACGTAAAATTTTTTCCAAAACTTTTTTTTTCGTACTTAGAACGTAGCAAAATTTCATCACTTAGAACGTAGGGAAAATTCATCACTTAGAACGTCAAAATATCACTTAGGCCCATTTATCATTTAGAACGTAAACCAACACTTAGAACGTGCTAAGTGATTGTCCGTCGCTATATAAACTATTTTTTCGATTTCAAAATCAATTAAATTTCCTTATATAGCGCAATTAAACCTATTGCCAAAAATTGGATTTCGAAGCGGACCCTAATAATAAATTTAGACCCTTAATAAAGCGGCTATTTTTTTCGACTTCAAAATCAATTAAATTTCCTTATATAACGCGATTAAAATATTGCCAAAAATTGGATTTCGAAGCGAATCCTAATAATAAATTTAAACCCTTAATAAAAAGACTTGTTTTTTCGATTCAAAATCAATTAAATTTCCTTTTATAACGCAATAAGACTATTGCCAAACACTAGAGTTCGAAGCGGACCCTAATAAATTTAAACCCTTAATAAAACAAAACTATTTTTTTCGATTCAAAACCAATTAAAATTCCTTATATAGCGCAATTGAAATATTGCCACAAATTGGATTTCGATGCGGACCTAAATAATAAATTTAAACCCTTAATAAGAAAAACCGTTTTTTTCGATTTCAAAATCAGGTAAATTTCCTTATAACACAATTAAAATATTGCCAAAAATTGGATTTCGAAGCGGATCCTAATAATAAATTTAAACCCTTATATAATAAAAAGACTAGTTTTTTTCGCTTTCGAAATCAATTGAATTTCCTTTTATAACGCAATTAAAATATTGCAGAAAATTGGAATTCGAAGTGGAATCGAAATTATGTCTAGGTTTCCTATACGGAATTAGCTGCTGAATCCAACACTTAGAACGTCAGAACCCCTAAAAAGCACCAAAAGGAATAGTGTTCCAGAGATAAAAGATCACCAATATTTGCAAATCATATGGGAGGGAAAAGCCAAATGGTACGAAATTATGTCTATGTTTCCTACGGAATTAGCTGCTGAATCCAACACTTAGAACGTCAGAACCCTCAAAAAGCACCAAAATGCATAGTGTTCAAGAGATAAAGAACGCCAATATTTGCAAAACATATGGGAGGGAAAAGCCAAATGGTACGAAATTATGTCTATGTTTCCTACGGAATTAGCTGCTGAATCCAACACTTAGAACGACAGAACCCCCAAAAAGCACCAAAAGGATCCAAAAAGTAGAGTGTTCCAGAGATAAAAGATCGCCAATGTTTGCAAATCATATAGGAGGGAAAAGCCAAATGGTACGAAATTATGTCTGTGTTTCCTACGGAATTAGCTGCTGAATCCAACACTTAGAACGTCAGAACCACCAAAAAGCACCAAAAGGTATAGTGTTCCAGAGGTAAAGACCGCCAAGATTGGAAAATCATATGGGAGGGAAAAGCCAAATGGTACGAAATTATGTCTATGTTTCCTACGGAATTAGCTTCTGAATCCAACACTTAGAACGTCAGAACCCCCCAAAAAGCACCAAAAGGCATAGTGTTTCAGAGATAAAAGATCGCCAATATTTGCAAATCATATGGGAGGGAAAAGCCAAATGGAACGAAACTGTGTCTATTTCCTACGGAATAGCTGCTGGGAATCCAACACTTAGAGAACACAGACCCCCCAAAAGCAACCAAGGATCCAAAAGGTATAGTGTTCCAGAGATAAAAGATCGCCAAGATTTGCAAATCATATGGGAGGGAAAGCCAAATGGTACGAAATTATGTCTATGTTTCCTACGGAATTAGCTGCTGAATCCAACACTTAGAACGTCAGAACCCCCAAAAAGCACCAAAAGGTATAGTGTTCCAGAGATAAAAGATCGCCAATATTTGCACATCATATGGGAGGGAAAAGCCAAATGGTACGAAATTATGTCTATGTTTCTTACGGCTTAGAATGTCAGACCCCCCAAAAAGCACCAAAAGGTATAGTGTTCCAGAGATAAAAGATCGCCAATATTTGCAAATCATATGGGAGGGAAAAGCCAAATGGTACGAAATTATGTCTATGTTTCCTACGGAATTAGCTGCTGAATCCAACACTTAGAACGTCAGAACCCCCAAAAGCACCAAAAGGTATAGTGTTTCAGAGATAAAAGATCGCCAATGTTTGCAAATCATATAGGAGGGAAAAGCCAAATGGTACGAAATTATGTCTATGTTTCCTACGGAATTAGCTGCTGAATCCAACACTTAGAACGTCAGAACCACCAAAAAGCACCAAAAGGTATAGTGTTCAAGAGGTAAAGATCGCCAAGATTTGCAAATCATATGGGAGGGAAAAGCCAAATGGTACGAAATTATGTCTATGTTTCCTACGGAATTAGCTGCTGAATCCAACACTTAGAACGTCAGAACCCCCAAAAAGCACCAAAAGGTATAGTGTTCCAGAGATAAAAGATCGCCAATATTTGCAAATCATATGGGAGGGAAAAGCCAAATGGTACGAAATTATGTCTATGTTTCCTACGGAATTAGCTGCTGAATCCAACACTTAGAACGTCAGAACCCCCAAAAAGCACCAAAAGGTATAGTGTTCAAGAGATAAAAGATCGCCAATATTTGCAAATCATATGGGAGGGAAAAGCCAAATGGTACGAAATTATGTCTATGTTTCCTACGGAATTAGCTGCTGAATCCAACACTTAGAACGTCAGAACCCCCAAAAAGCACCAAAAGGATCCAAAAGGTATAGTGTTCCAGAGATAAAAGATCGCCAATATTTGCAAATCATATGGGAGGGAAAAGCCAAATGGTACGAAATTATGTCTATGTTTCCTACGGAATTAGCTGCTGAATCCAACACTTAGAACGTCAGAACCCTCAAAAAGCACCAAAAGGATCCAAAAGGTATAGTGTTCCAGAGATAAAAGATCGCCAATGTCAAATCATATAGGAGGGAAAAGCTAAATGGTACGAAATTATGTCTATGTTTCCTACGGAATTAGCTGCTGAATCCACCACTTAGAACGTCAAATCCCCAAGAAGCACCAAAAGGTAGAGTGTTCCAGAGATAAAAGATCGCCAAGATTGGCAAATCATATGGGAGGGAAAAGCCGAATGGTACGAAATTATGTCTATGTTTCCTACGGAATTAGCTGCTGAATCCAACACTTAGAACGTCAGAACCCCCAAAAGCACCAAAAGGTATAGTGTTCCAGAGATAAAAGATCGCCAATGTTTGCAAATCATATAGGAGGGAAAAGCCAAATGGTACGAAATTATGTCTATGTTTCCTACGGAATTAGCTGCTGAATCCAACACTTAGAACATCAGAACCCCCAAAAAGCACCAAAAGGATCCAAAAGGTATAGTGTTCCAGAGATAAAAGATCGCCAATTCAATATTTGCAAATCATACGCGAGGGAAAAGCCAAATGGTACGAAATTATGTCTATGTTTCCTACGGAATTAGCTGCTGAATCCAACACTTAGAACGTCAGAACCCCCAAAAAGCACCAAAAGGATCCAAAAGGTATAGTGTTCCAGAGATAAAAGATCGCCAATTCAATATTTGCAAATCATATGGGAGGGAAAAGCCAAATGGTACGAAATTATGTCTATGTTTCCTACGGAATTAGCTGCTGAATCCAACCCTTAGAACGTCAGAACCCCCAAAAAGCACCAAAAGGATCCAAAAGGTAGAGTGTTCCAGAGATAAAAGATCGCCAATATTTGCAAATCATATGGGAGGGAAAAGCCAAATGGTACGAAATTATGTATATGTTTCCTACGGAATTAGTTCCTGAATCCAACACTTAGAACGTCAGAACCCCCAAAAAGCAACAAAAGGATCCAAAAGGTATAGTGTTCCAGAGATAAAAGATCGCCAATGTTTGCAAATCATATAGGAGGGAAAAGCCAAATGGTACGAAATTATGTCTATGTTTCCTACGGCATTAGCTGCTGAATCCAACACTTAGAACATCAGAACTCAGAACCCCCAAAAAGCACCAAAAGGTATAGTGTTCCAGAGATAAAAGATCGCCAATATTTGCACATCATATGGGAGGGAAAAGCCAAATGGTACGAAATTATGTCTATGCTTCCTACGGAATTAGCTGCTGGATCCAACACGTAGAGATAAAATATTTCACAAGCCTTTCCACTATCATCAGTGACCTAGACACGTTCTAAGTGTTAAATCCCCGGTACGTTCTAAGTGATGAATCTTGATATTTGGACGTTCTAAGTGTATGGTTTTCGACGTTCTAAGTGCAAGGCTTAGAACGTAAAAAAAGCAGTAATATTCAGAAAATTTTTCCAAAATACGTTCTAAGTGATTGTCCGTCACTATACTCTTTGTCTTATCCCGAGCCCCTTCTTTCTCTCCCTGGTTAGTAAGCTTTCGGTAAAGAACCCTGGTTGGATCCCCCCCACTTTGCGATTATCGCGAGCGTAGGAAGGACCGTAGAATTGGTAGATATCTAAAGCGCAGAAGCCAAAGGGGAAAACCTGGAAACACAATTAAAAAGGACACCGAGATAGATTGATTAATTTCCTGTGATCTTTATATATGGCTTGAAAACCGCTAAAGGTTGCTAAAATCCACTAAAAACCGCTAATTTAGATATATCAAGACTAAACAACCGCCTCCCAAAAATTCCTACCAAGTAGGCGGGATGGAGATTTCATGGGATTTACCCTCTGGTAAGCTCCATGGCTTGCTGGAAAATCACCATTTAATACCATTTAGCTAGATGATTTAGCCAGAAATTGCCACGGATTACCAGAGGGTATGTTTCGAGCAGAAGAATATTGACAACAACAAATTCAGAACAAGATTGCTAATCGTAATATTCAGAATAAGAATAGTAGTCATATCCGGAATTATCCGGATATATCTTAAAGATTCCATTGGCCAGTGAGTTTTGTGGCTTCCCGCAGAGATTCGCTCCCTTTATGGTCGCCAGGTGTTCCTTGGTGGGTCGAAGCCTCAAGCTCCAGTTGCCAGACCCCAGGGCCCCCACCATTCTTTTTTTCGATGTGGGAAAATGAAGTTACCCTCTGGTAATGACTAAGATAGCTATAGAAAATCACTGTTTTTAATAGGTAAACCAATGCAAGCCATCTATTTCTATGGGCCATTTTCCATTGCAAAGTGTTAGTTTACCAGAGGGTAATCAACATGAATCATGGGAACTCTGTTGGGATTAACTATAGGAAGACTGTTGGGATGAACTATATGTGAAAATGGAACATTTTGGGCTCCCAACATGAATCATCACGACATGTTTTTTTCCGAGAATTCCATAGTCCCACCGACATTTCCTGATGAACATGAGGCTACGCAGAGCAGAGATCCCGTCTATCAGTGCACTTGCGGTGGAGCCTGGCTTGTTTTGCATCAATTCACCCGGCTTCTCACGGCTAGTCACCTCCCCAACATGTGGCCAGTGTCATGTTGGGATCTGAATAGCAACCCACCCTTATCTTGCTGTATTTTTTCGGTATTTTGCGATGACTGAGATTGTCCCTGTACCTTATGAGCCCACTTGAACATGACATGACAGCTGCTTCTCCGCGAGGGCCATTCCCGGGCATCTCTTCAAAACCTGCACCAAAATTGGCCACCAAAACACCGGATTCATACTTTAAATTGAGCACGACTAGTATCAAAAATAGGAAAACACACTATATAATACTATATATATATGTATATATATGTATATATACATAGAGAGAGAGAGAGAGAGAGACTGTATGCAAATTGTGTCCGGTCGCTGGGTTTTCAATATTAACATTATCAAAGCATATTTCACCCATCCTCATCTGAAAAATGATGGCAGATGGCTGCCCCGCTTTCACAGAAGAGGGCACAGAAGAGGCATGGCGGCATGGCGGCATTGTCTGTTTGTCATTGCCAAGCCCATCTTGACCACGGTGTTTCAGGTGAAGAAAACGCTTGAGGCAGACATCTGGGACAATGGACAGGCCGAGACCGAGTCCTTTGGACTTGGGATCCGCTGGGCCGATGCTGGGACCCGCTGGGATGTTGGATGTCGGACAAGCTGCAAATGCTCAAAGCTTTCCGATGCTTTCCGGAGGACCTGTTAACAGACATTGCTCGGCGAGAAAACTTGAAGCTTGGACCCAACCGGCAAATGCAGGACCTTTGGCGCCACAAGAATGGGACATTTCTGCTGGATTTGGGCTGGCTTTTGGGTCATGTGTTGCTGCAGTTTGGCCTTTTTGAAGGAGCTAATGGTTCGGAGAAACGAACTGGTTCTGGAAGCCAACCAAGCCATGTCGACTGGAACTCGGCACGAGGCGAAATCGCGGCTGCTGCTAGACAGCTTTGGTGATTTGATAATATTTGATTCTGCAGGTTCTGAGATTATCCGACCCAGATTTTAGATCATCCCAATGGAATTGACATGAATTGACCGGCCAATACCGGCCATGATATGGTTCTACACGCCCGAAGTTGACATTGCTTACCATACAAGACCATTAGCAAACATGTCGCCAGTATTTTTTTCAGGTGGAGAATCGCATTCAGAACATCAATGCGTACTACACGCACTTGATCACAGAGGCAGGCAAGTTCAAGTTGGCAACCCCAAAGCTCCAGAGTTTTGGATATGTTTTGATCTTGGTACCTGATGGTACCTGATGGCCCTCTAGATGTTTGGGGTAGAAATGGGGTAGAACACCTCACTATTTGCTGGGTTGGGATGGTTGGGGTTGGCCACTGAGGATGCGCCGAGAAAAAAAATGTTGAACTTCCCAAAGCGTCGATCCGCAGGCTGCACGGACGTATCCTGACGAAGGTCTTGACAAAGACACGCCTCACACTGAGATCTGGGAAATGCTCTACGAAATGGACCTTGTAGGGTTCTTGCCAGCCAAGGTTTGACTCGTTGCAAAGAAAAGGCCGGAGCATGCTGTTGGGGTCGATGGTCATACCATCGGGCTGCAACACCTGGATGAAAAGGAGGCAATCATCAAGTATCGCGAATCATCAATACTCCGATCATCCGATTTCTCCTCTGCCAATATCCGCCAATATTTTTTTTACGCAATGTGATTTATATATAATATTATAATTATATTTATATGTATATATTTATATATTATATATATATGTATATTTATGTATATATATATATTATTATTATATATTTACATATATATATATTTACATATATATATATTTACATATATATATATATTTACTTATAATATATATATATATACATACATAATTATATAATATATATATATATGTGTGTGTGTATATGTTTAATTAAACTATAATATAATATTAACATAAATAAATACACACACACACATAGATATATATATATATATATATATAATATGTGTGTGTGTGAACATCCGCGCAGAAGAAGAGAGCACGGGGTTGTCACGAGTTCTGGTTGTGGACTCAGCACCGTGGCGAGCCGTAGACAGTGCCAAGTCTAAGTCTTTCTTCTCTGCTCGGCCGTAGACAGCAGCGGGCTGAGGCGATTTTGCTCTCTGTCACTGGAGTGGTTGTCGTTGTACTGAGCTCAGAATTGTGATAGATCATGATAGATCTCACCTCGTGGTGGATTGTAAGTCATTGCAAGTCATTGCAAGCCTAAGATCATGGTGAATTCTTGGGGACGGTGGCCCTGAATCGGCGGATTTAGAAGACATTATGCAGATGGGTGATTTTACCTTGAATTCCAAGGGATTCACCCAAAATTCACTTTTTTTTTGGGGGTGGGAGATTTCTCCATAGGCCCTGACGTGTTTTTCGACAGCAGGTGCTAATGCTGGTGATCCTAGTCCTGGTACGAAGGCGGAGGCAAAAAGAGGAGTCGACGCAGCAAGCTGAGAAAACATGGCGCGCTGGAAAAATCAAGGATGATTCCAGCCTATAAATCTAATTCGATCTAATTCGGGGATTTCTGATTGCTGGATTACCAGAGCGAATAAACAAATTGTGTATATACATGTATATACACAATATACAATCATATACACGCCATGTAAGTCTTCACACGCTTTCTTGTCTTTTTTGGGGGGGACGATGTCAGTTTTTAGGTGGTTTGGTGCCGACTGGATACCAGAAATGGGACGATCCCAAGGCCGGTCACAGCGTTTGCAGAGAATCAGCAGGTCGTCATCGGCAGCAGCGAACTCAGTGGCTGTCTGGAACAGATACCCTCTGGTAAACTAACATAGCTATTGAAAATGACCATTAATAGTGGATTTTCCCATTAATAATGGTGATTTTCCATAGCTATGTTAGTTTACCAGAGGGTATATTACTAAAGAAGATATTAATTACACAATTACTAAACGGAGGCTTTTTTTTTTAAAGTTTTTTAAAATTGTTTTTCAGCCTGGGGCAGCTTTCCTTGCTATTTGCTGCATTTTGGAGCTAAAATCTGTGTTTTGCATGCATTTTGGAGCTAGAATCTCCCATTTGCGCGCCCACTTGGCTTTTGGCTTTTGGCTTTTGGCTTTGGCTTCACTTGGCTTCACTTGGCTTATGGCGTTTGGCTTTTGGTTTTGGTTTCGCTTGGCTTTGGTTTTGGCCGTTCACTTCACTTGGCCGTTGGCGTTTGTTGGGCTTTAGTATTGTAGTTTGCATATAACATTTCATGTAATACATTGCATATATATTATATAATGTATATATATATATATATCATTGATGTAAACTGCACAAAAAATACATACACAGAGTATAGGAACTTGTATGCATGCTGTTGTAAGAAAATAACGAAACCATCAATAAAAAAAACCTAAAGAAACCCTAAACGACACCCTAAAGAAACCTTAAAATAATCCCTAAAGAAACCCTAAACGACACCCTAAAGAAGCCCTGAAAGAAACCTTAAAGAAACCCTAAATGAAACCCTAAAAGAAAACCAAAATAACAACCCTAAAGGAACCCCAAATGAAGCCGTAAAGAGACCTTAAAAGAAACTCTAGAATAACCCTAAACGACACCCTAAAGAAACCATAAAAGAAACCCGAAAGAAACCCTAAATGAAACCCTAAAGAAACCCTAAATTAATTCCTAAAGAAACCCTAAATGAAACCTTAAAGAGACCCTAAATGACATCCCAAAGCCAAAAACGGCACCCTAAAGAACCCTAAATGAAACCCTAAAGAAACCCTGAATGAAACGTTAAAGAAACCCTAAAGAAACCCTAAATGAAACCCTAAAGAAACCCTAAAGAAACCCTAAATGACATCCTAAAGAAACCAAAAGCGTCACCCTAAAGAAACCCTAAATCAAACCCTAAAGAAACCCTAAATGAAACCCTAAAGGAACCCTAAACGACACCCGAAATGAAACCCTAAAAGAAAGCCGAAACGAAACCCTAAAGAAACCTTATATGAAACTCTGAAGAGACCCTAAATGACATCCCAAAGAAACCAAAAACGACACCTAACGAATCCCTAAATGAAACCCTAAAGACCTAAAGAGACCCTAAATGACATCCTAAAGAACCCAAGAACGGAACCCTAAAGAAACCCTAAAAAATCCTAAACGACATCCTATGAAACCCTAAATGAAACCCTAAAGAAACCTTAAAAGAAACCCTAAAGAAACCCTAAACGACACCCTAAAGAAACCCTCAATGAAACCCCAAATGAAACCCTAAACCCTCAAGAACCCTGGAAGAAACCCTAAAGAATCTTTGAAACCACGGAAAGATCACTGAAGACGATCAAGAAAGCGATGAAAACCATTGAAAACCACGGGAAAATGGGTGACAACTAAAATGTTGCAGTTCTCTTGCAAATTTACGATTTTTGCTACCCAAAATACGACTTCAGCTCCGAAATGCTGCAAATAGCATGCAAAATGAGAGATAAGTTCCAAAACGCAGCGGGTAGCACGCAAGTCGGAGAGATTTTAGCTCCAAAATGCAGCAAATAGCACACAAGTCAGAGATTTTGGCTCCAAAGTGCAGTAAATAGCATGCAAATCAGAGATTTTAGCCCCAAAATGTAGCAAATAGCAAGGAAAGCTGCCCCAGACTGAAAAACCCAAAAACATTTAAAACAAAAAATCCTAAAAAAAATCATCACCCTTACTAAATTATTAACCACCCCATGTAAGATTGGAAATTTTGCCTATAAAACTGGGTTTTGACCGGTTTACGAACCATGTCCATCCATGTGCATCCATGTACATCCGTTTCCCAACGAGAAGTGGGTCTCTTTGGTGCGGGGTGCGAGGCCCGGTCCCAGCGGACCAAACTGGAGGTAAAGATCAGGTCTCAACCTCAGTGATCTCACTGGTACCCAGGTTGCTGCTGAACCAAATCTTCCACCGTCTATACACATGAATGACATGAATGAGATATATATATATAATTATATATATATATATATACGTACTGGTAGCTCAATATTTGCATCTAATATCTACATCTATGTTACACGTGATTATATATATATATATATGTTTATGTGATATTTTTCTAAATAAGCAATAAGTAAGCATGCAGCTAGAGCTAGCCACAACTGGAGGTACTCAGGGATACCCTCCAATTCTCCATCGCCAGGGCGTGGTCAGCGGTGCAGCCGTCACAGTGGCGGCTCCGACGAGGGAAAAAGTCTGATCTCCTAAAGGGAGAGGACCTGAAAATGGGGTGAAGACGGTGGGGATAGAATCCCACTGAATCCAGAAAAAACTGCTTCAAAATACTGGATTGAAATAATAGCATTGGAGTAAACTATATTTAAATCTGTAGCAGTGGGTCAAGTTACCCTATCTTACCATATGACTGGGGGAATCACGATCCATAAAACAGTTATTTGATGCTATTTGGGGGTACCATCCGGGTACCAAGGCTTTGACTCAAAGCCATATAGCTATTAAGATACATTAAAATATTACGAAAAAAGAGGGACAGTGATGAGTGTTCCCACAGTTTTACCAGTGGACGGAATGGAGAAAACCATGTTTAAACCCATGTTTTCCCTGATTTTCAGACAACCCATTTTAATGGACAGATAGCTGTCATCTAGGCAGTCTCGCTGACGGTGTGCAGTCTCGATTACAAAATGAAGCGGAGAGTGATTCGATGTGGTGGGGTGTCGATATGAAGGAGAACGTTTTCCCATGTTTTCCCATTGATACCTCCATTTTTCATAGGGATTTCATGGGCTTTCCCTGCCTCTCATGTTTGATTACCGGAGAGTATTACTATTTCCCATTGATACCTCCATTTTTCATAGGGATTTCCCATTGATACCTCTCATGTATTACTATTCAGTGCTGTTTTCTGACACTTCGAAGCACTTCTGCTTCTCTTATTGGTACCGATGGCACTTCTCTCATGCATCGGATGGAGAACACTCCTGCCCTGAAAAAACTCACAGTTTTTGGACGCTCAACAACTTGATCATCTCGACATGAGCATATATGTATATATTATATATAGTTATATATATATTTCTCTTGTTCTTGCCTTCTATCCATCTCTATATATAATTTATATAGCCTTGAACGTCTTTAATTAATGACTTTTGAAATGAAACAATTCAAACATCTTCCAGTCCAAAAACTGTGCCACAGTTTGTCCCTAGGGCACTCACCAAGAGGTGTCCCTGGCATCGACTCCGCAGAGCGGAAGTTTTCGGGCGTTGATGGACTCCAGTCGCCGCCATAGCAGAAAAGTGGACTCCTCATCCTTGGGCGTCAGCAAAGGCTTGGTGAAATGTTAGGCTTTCGAATGGTTTTGTCAGTCTTTTTCCCTCCGGTAAACTAACATAACTATGTAAAGTATGGAAAGATATACAAGTAATGTTACAAGTAAATCAACTATATACACATTTTCATTTTCAATAGCCAACACTTACGTTACCGTTGCTCCAAGTTCTCGACAATGAACGCAGCACTGAATTGACTCGAGCCGCTACGCCATGCGAGTGGCTGCCGGCATGGTGCAGATGCCGGCAGCGCAAACGACCTTTGATTTTCAGGTTTGGATCATTCACCAGCATTTTCATTCCGATGTTGACAATTGATTAATATTGATTAGCTCCTGAATGGTATGAATGGTGATCTTTTTGAACTTTTTTCATGAGGCTTTGGGATGATTTTTCAACTGCGGTTAAAAAGACACGCAGAGGTGAAGCGAGAAGACACGAGCCGAACTCAGTGAACCGAGTCCTGGATCATTCTCCAGATGCGGGATATGGGATGACCATATTTTAAACATTTTTAAACATTGGGATAATAACTATCATATATAATATATATAATATATATATAATATCTATCGTTTATGATAGTTTATTTCTATCCCAATGTTATCATATATGATTCCCATAATCATTGGGATAACTATCATATATTCCATGATTATGGGGATAATGGGTTTATGGGAATATGATAAAATCGTGGGATTTCTTTATGGGATATCATAAACCGTCCCCAATTGGGCTTTATGATGGTTTATGACATTGGATACAACCCTAGCAGTAGGATGTAAAGTGACTAACACATGGTTAAGGGGATGATAATATATAAAAATTGCTTGGTGTATCACATTGCTCACCAGAAGTTCTTGGTGATTATGTGAGTTCAAAGTTGTCAGGCCTACTGCGACAGAGGACGGGTACCTCAATCATCTTGTACGACAGCATCAGTGGTGAAGTATGGACATTGGTCAACACCAAGATAAGGGGATGATGGGGATAGATATATAATCCAATATAGATTAATATAACATATCATACATATGTTCATACATACATATGTTCATACATACATACATACATACATACATACATACATACATACATACATACATACATAATCATACATAATCATACATAATCATACATAATCATACATAATCATACATAATCATACATAATCATACATAATCATACATAATCATACATAATCATACATAATCATACATAATCATACATAATCATACATACTCATACATACTCATACATACTCATACATACTCATACATACTCATACATACATACATACATACATACATACATACATACATACATACATACATACATACACATACATACATACATACATACATACATACATACATACATACATACATAATCATACATAATCATACATAAACATACATACATACATAAACATACATACATACATACATACATACATACATACATACATACATACATACATACATACATACATAATCATACATAAATAATCATACATAATCATACATAATCATACATAACCATACATAATCATACATAATCATACATAATCATACATAATCATACATAATCATACATAATCATACATAATCATACATAATCATACATAATCATGCATACATACATACATACATACATACATACATACATACATACCATTAAATTACACTACACTACACTACATTACATTACATTACATACATACGATACATACATATTAATCATACATAATCATACATAATCATACATAATCATACATAATCATCCACATTACATTACATTGCATTACATTGCATTGCATTGCATTACATTTCATTACATTACATATCATTACATTACATTGCATTGCATTACATTACATTACAATTACAATACATTATAATACATACATACGTACGTACGTACAGACGGACGGACGAACGGACAGACAGACAGACATACATACACAACATGGGGATAAAGATCCAGGACCACGAGGCATTTTTTTTTGTTTGGCGGCCAGGAGCTGTGCAGCTTTTGCTTCAAAGTCTTGCTGGTCGCCACCTAAGGAAGCTCCAAGACAATTGCTTGTTGCGGGTCAACCATGGTAACCCAGAAATCTCCTGGTGAGGCAAAGTTGCAAGGAACTCCTTTGCCATCGCTTTCATCTCAGCGTGAATGCCTCAGATCTCGAGATAAGTCGAGATATGTTGAGATGCCGAGTGGTAACATGTGGTAACGAGGCGTTTGCTGGGACGCTCAAGATTTACAAAAGCAGGCCCTGAAGAGACATCTTTCCAGCGTTTGCCGTTGAGCTCTATGATGCTCTATGAAGGATAGTCGCGTCTTTGCTCACATTTCTACCTGTGGCACACTCTCATGCTTAGGTTGGGACATGTCGGCACTTTGCAATAGCATTATGATGCCTATATTTATAACACTCTATATATACTCCCATTCTTTGGGTGGCTATGTGTAGAAATGCTGAAACTCATGTATATCCCCTGCATGGCTGCCATCCACACGCTATCTTATCCAACTTTGTATGGCATGAAATCGACTTGCATTTCATTGCCTTGTGCTTCATTGCATTACTTGCTGTTCATTGCATCAACCGACCTACTTGTAGTTTGTGATTTCCAAAACCGGGAACTTCCTTACGTGCAAACTCAATAGATGTATTGTAGTCCAAATTATTCCAATCTCCGTATTATTCCAGTACAAGGGATGTACTCTAGTGTATGAAGGGACAACAATGAGTACATGCGTATGTAAACCTGTATGTTCGTACGTAAACAATGCATCCTGCAGGTGCCAGGACTTTTCGTTGGTTGGCACACGCCTCAGGGCCTTAGAGGTTGTCGGGAGCCCAGGAGCCAGCAGGATTTGGCAACCATCCACAGTACCAAACTGGATGATCAAGCAAGATTGCTTCTAATATACTGGGATTACCCTCTGGTAATTTAACATAGCTATTGAAAATGGCCATTTATAGTGGATTTTCCCATGAATAATGGTGATTTTCCATAGCTATGTTAAATTACCAGAGGGTATACTGGGATTAAATTCAGATAGTTTGTTTGATGATCCCTGGCTACTGCTCTTTTCGGGGTGGTTGTGCCACCAGCCAAACATCTCCAAACAATCTTTGCTCATTTTCTTTTCGACGGTTTTTGGGGCAGAGGTATGGGCACGCTGCAGCCGATCGAACTTCACCGTATGGCGCCTTAGGGCCCTGTGCCATCTGTGCCATAGTATGCCGTCATGCCATAGTCACTGCTTTGATTTCAGGGGAAACTTGCGGAAACCCATATTAACATATATTAAAATGTACTGAATACTGAACTATGTTTTTCATCGTTTTTCCTGTTTTCTTGGCCATCAAAGCAGGGGTCTCTAACTTGATAAGACATTCCGGAAGACGCCCTGGCTGCTGTGACGGTAGGTGGCCTTTCAGATTACGCCCTCACCAGTGCCCTGTACGACCTACGCTTTTCGCCCATCACCTTAAAGGAGGCACGGTGGGTTACCGGTTTACCATGATTTGCCTCATCATGAAAAAAGTGCCTGGTAGATGGATGTTGGTGGTTTCAAATTGAGATTTTACTATATTTTAGTTCCACTCCTAGATTGGTGAGAACAAGGACCCCCATGTTTTCAGATGGGGAGATGCAAGTTGCGTAAGGACCTATGGGGGGTTGAGTATACAAATGTATACAAGGAACCTCCAACATACTATTGTAGATCCACCTCCAACTACAACGTGGACAACGGTTGTTGCGCAATGGACACTGCTGAAGGTGAAAACGCTGACTTGTCGAGTGTCCATTCTCCACAGCTTTGAGCCATGCTCTGCACCGTGGCGAAGAGGAACAGGGGTGTTATGTTTTGATATCTTTTAATGGGTCCAAACCTGTTACGGTATAACTATATATATATAGCTGTATTATATATATATATATAACCATGTACATATTAAACTACCCGCGCACACACACTAGACAAGAATGGATCATTATATGATCCGGCAGGAACTGAATCCTGAAACATGCAGATTAGATACGAAACAACGAAATTAACGATGCATCCTACGAATAATAGAAGTTCTCCTGAATGGTTTCCATGTCCAAGATCGTCATCAAAAATTATAGATCGGCGACGTGGTTTTGACAAAATAATCCAAATACATCGGCGACATGGTTTCGGCGAAATAATCCAGAAAATCAAAATACTGTCGGCGACATGGTTTCGGCGAAAATACTGAGGAAGGTTCTGATGCAGCTGAACTAATCGTAAATGACCAAAATTGATTCCAGATTGCAACAACAGTGCAGTAAATTGAAATTTCACATGAAACGACGTGGAGGTTCTTGGGTTGAGCCTCTTCCCATTTCTGAAAGTTAGCAGGTACGTCGATCCAGCGTCCCGGATCAATATCACAGAATGTCATAGCCGTCTTCGTTGGCTGCAGAACTATGACATTCCCTGCAGCCCCCTGCAAACGTATAATCATTCAAAATTAAGAAGTTTTACATCTGTTCAGATGTCACACACACACACATACACACACACACATATATATATATATGTATATATGATGCCAGATATTGAGGGGATGAATATTCCTTTGCCAGTCATTTTGGGCTAATGACTTCCATTTTTTGCATTTTCCAAATGCCGGGGCGAGAGCGCCAAGGATCCACTGGATTGGAAGCTGGGCAGCCATGGCGTCACCATGGCTTTTAGTGTTTGGTTCTCGGTGGCAGTGGACGTAGAAACATAGCATTTGCGGACCCCAGCTACCATAGGCTTTCCACCCCACTCAGCAGTTAAATCCATCAATATCCTTGACATTCATACAACATCTCAATGTTACCCAATCATCAGCGCCCAACTCTGCCCTACAAGCCCCTCTCAAATCTCCTGGATCCAGTGCAGGCGGCGTTTTGCAGCTTTTGCCCTTGCAGCACCTGCAAATACACCGTGGCTCAGCCCCAAAGCAGAGAACATCTGGGACCTTGAAACTTAGATTTATATTTACTTAATTAGCATTCAGTAGCTTTATTGGTTGGTCCAAACATGTGGTATTTACAGGGGTTTACCAATATTTGCCACCAACGCGTGGCAAATTGACCAGTTGAACGGAGACTGTGATTATGGACCATTAAGTCGAGTTCTGGTCAATGGCCATGTCAGGAACCTAAATTGGAGGTACCAAGGGAACAACCCCATTAAATATGGTCTTTTATGGTACAGTACCTCCATTTTAGGATCCTGAAATTCCCATTGATCTGGAGGTGCCCGTGCCCTAGGCCATTTTCACATTTTTCACCAAGTTCACATTTTTCACCAAGGAAAAACATCTTAGGCCTTAGGATCATCCCACGTGGCAACTGGTGAATGATCCTGGTGAAGGATCACTTCCCCTATTCCTGGGTTATCCCATTTACACCTGGATGAACTAACCCCACAAGCACTAAACATCACTAACTACTTGGGGGTTATCCTCTGATCCCAGACCAAGGCCACCCTTCTCCCTGAAGTGATTCTGGAGGAGGGGATGTCGCAAGAGGCTGTACTGGAGAAGTTGGTGAGAAAGGCAGGCTACAGAAAACAATGTCAGATCCCCGAGCTTGGGGTGTATGAAACAGCACATTTCTTTGGAAAATGGTGAATCAGATTTAGGTACCCCCCATTTTCGGACAAATCTCTCCGCCGATTTTCCCAGCCAAAAGCTCCAGTCACCAGTCACTGGATCCTGAGGTAGTCCAAAGATGATGAGATCTCTGGTGCCTTCCTTGGTAAATTGAGCTTTTTTTGGGTGGGGGGGCAAGACTTTGGATTCACCGAAAGCTTGGCATCTCAGGAGATCACGCGTTTCCAGCAATGAACTCAGATTTGGCTTCACTTTGGAAGCCAATGGAATCAATGAACATTAAATTCAACAATTAAGTCATAAAAAGGCAATAATTCCAGAAATACTGGCAGTTATTGAAGGCCATACCCCAAGAAAAGGGATTTGAATCATAGTTTAACCTGATTACTTTCGGACATCGGGTCCAAGGTCCACCATGTGCGATCTGGATTTTCAGAGCTATGCCTTGAAACAGGCCTTCCACTTGGATGGTTTGGATGGTTGCTGTCAACGCTGAAAAAGAAAACGGCCCTTGTTGATCAATCAGGAGGCCCCCTACCCCCCGAAAATGTTTCACATTAAACGGAACAGAGGAGTTCAGCATGACTCCGGGGTTGACGTTATGATGTGGATGCTGTTCGATGACGAGCCCATATGTTGTTGGGTATGTGTTTTCCATTGTTTTCCATTGCAAGTCATGGCAAGTTGGGCATTGGTCCTGTTGTACCAGGAGGCTGTCAGTTGACTGGAGGGCAATGTGCAGACCCATGAGCCATCTGTGAGATGAACAAAGATTTCATGAGTGCAGGTTAAATTCACACCTTTATAATAATACAGGGGTCCCTGTCGCGCAAAGCTGTGGAACTGTTGTGGTCAAACGCACTTTCAAATCCAAAATGAGGATGTTGGAGAGGTGTTCAGTGCGAGCAGGGCCTTTGTTTGTACATAAGAAGTCTTTCAGCAAATTTGCTGGAGAGAATCTTCCGCAGAAACTTCGCGATCTTCGTTTGGCCATGTGGCCTAGTTCGATCATGACAAACAGCTTGGATGACGTCTTCTTTCAGTGCGCTGCACCCGATTTCGTGTCAGCCATGCGTCGAGGTTTGGCCACTCCAAGCTGCTCTGGAAAACTGTTCGGATGATTTCGGCTCAAAGGTAAAAGTCCAGCTGTGAGATGCAAACATTTGCCCCGAGCTCATGACGTGAAGACGACCGTGTCATGTCAGACCTTTGTTTCTTCGGGCTTTCCTGGCTTCTCATCCAAAAAAGGTCTCGAAGTTTTAATTCCCCAAAACGCCACGCAACTGGGAATTTGGGGATCCCAAAGTCAGCATGAGGAATGACAGAAGTGCAAGCTCTCGCTCGTTTTTCTGAAAGCGCGTCACCGATCCAATTCTGGCGTCAAACATGTCGTGCAGGCCTGCAGACACTTGAAGTAGCATGGGTCCTCTCAAAAAGGTAGCGTCAATTTCCTTTAGGGATGAGTTGAGATTCCATGCCCAGGCGCTCAAATTCGTAGCGCACTCTATTTCCGTGCCGGCTGCAGGGGCGGAAAATTGGTCTTCCATGTTGCTGCAAGCTTGCTGTGCCAGCCTTATCCTGGATATTCTTTGATTGGGTTTTGATTTCGCAGACTCAAAGAGTGCCTTGACAATCTTGACATCACAAGTGAGGTGCCTTCTTCCCGTCATCAGAGGACGGTTCTTGTGCCACCTGCACCATGGCAGACCATGGCATGGCATGGCATGGCCACATCCAGCATTTGGTGGCATGGTCAGCAGAGGAAGCAAGGAGCGTGTGACCCCTGCAATGGCCATTTGCTCAGTGACATTGAGAATCAATCGTGATTGATGGCCGAATATTCAGTCACTGCAATCAGTCAACAAATAACAGTCACTAACAATTGCCAATCATCCTGAATATAATATGTAGTCGCTATTTATCCATATATGTATCTCTCGAACCATCTCCAACCATCAGTTATCTAATCATCTCCAATGATCTCTAGTCACATCTGAGTCACATCTAGTTACTATGAATCAAAAAAAGTGCTAATGATCTGAAATCATCATCTAAAATCACACTATGACATACTATGACTATGGATCATTATGGATCACTATCCATCGATTTGTTTTTTTTCGGAGATAGATGGCTCCAGGCTGTGCGTGATCTGCCAACACTGTCCGACTTCCTGGATGAGTACGAGGCAAATGTTGTGGTGCCTGAGCTCAGGTCGGCGGAATATGGCGGAATCATCCCGAAAGGACCAAGGTTTTTTTGACCCCAAAAATCAGGAGGAAACCGGCTGAGCTATGATCCAAAAACACACCTATTGTATATTTTCTATAACGCACAGACATTAAATAAACACACACACACACATATGTAGGTGTGTTGGATATATATAATTATATATATATGTATATATGGGGTATGTCCTGAAATAGGGGCATCCCACACCTCCAAAATACGCATCTACAAGATAGACACTTCGGAGTCCGGAGGGCTATTTTGTTCGGGAATTATTTTTTTCCGCTTTGTTTTTTTTTGATTTCTGTTTCCCTGCTTCTTTGCTTTTTGCTTTTCTGCTTTTCCCTGCTTCTCTGCTTTTGTAGTTCTTTGCTTCTCTGCTTCTCCACTGTGCTGCCTCTCTGCTTCCCTGCTTTTCCCTGCTTTTCCCTGCTTTTCCCTGCTTTTCCCTGCTTTTCTGCTTTTCCAGCTTCTGTGCTGCTCTGCTTTCTGCTTTTCCCTGCTTCTTTGCTTCCCGTTTTTTTTGCTTACCTGCTTTTCTGCTTCTCTGCTTTTCCCTCTTTTTTGTTTCCCATACTGCAGACAATCCTTGTATAAATAAACCCTAAATCAACCATAAATAAACCCCAAACCAACCAAAGAACCACTAAAACAACGCTAAGTAAACCCTAAACATCCCTAAATAAATTTGAAATTATACAATCCCGGATAAACCTTACACCAGCCCTAAATAGATCTTAAACATTCTTAAACCAGACAAATAAATCTGAAACCAACGCTAAACACACCTTAAACCGATCCTGAATAGGTCCTACATCAACTCTAGATAGATCCTAAACCAAACCTGGATAGACCCTAAACACACCCTAAACCAGCTCCAAATAGATGCTCACCCAAGCCCAAACAAATATAAACCGAAACCAACCCTAAATATATGTTTAAACCAGGCCTAAATAGATCCTAAACCAACCCTCAACAAACTTCAAACCAACATAAACCAACCCTAAATAGGTCCTAAACCAACCATAAATAGATCTTAAACCGAGCCTAAATAAAACCTAAAACACAACCTGAAAAGATCCTAAACTAACCCTTTAAAAAACCTAAATAAACCCTAACTCTAAAACCAACCCTTAAACTTAAAGCCAAACAAAACCCCTAAACTAACCCTTAAACCAACCCTACATGAACCCTAGTTGCAAACTACCTACCATGTTACATGAACAGTTCGAGCAACAAAATGTTGCAAATTCCATCGAAAATGAAACGTTCGAACGCAAAAATGCTGCAAATACCGTTGAAACGGCAGCTTCTAGCTCCAAAATGTTACAAATTCCACCAAAATGCTGCAAATTCTATGGAAAATGAGAGGAGAGAACTTCAAAATGTTGCAAAGACAGTTGAAGTTGAAATGGCAGCTTCCAGCTCCAAAATGCTGCAAATAGCAAGGAAAACGGGCAGAAAACTGATCCCCAAAAAAATCCCGAAACGGGAAAAAAATCATTCCCGAAACAATTCTGGACCCTATTCAATTTATCTTCATAATATGATGATATATGATCATATAGTGATATGTGCATCACTAACTTTCAAATTCTATAGATATTCCGGAAATCATAGCAGCGAGAGCTGAGGATGGCACAGGCCAAACGGTGCTTCACTGGGCTGCATCGGCCGGCAAGATGGATGCCATCGAATATTCCCTGGAACAAGGCTTCGAAACTCAGATATAGACTCAACAGTTGAATATAGTTGAATAGTTGAGGTCTATTAGTTGAATATAGTTTTTTTTTGTGATGTATTCTTCAGTTTCGGAGATCTTAACATGTCTTAACATGTCTTGTTCCGGAACATGATGATCATCGCTTGCAGTGACTAGTGACTACCTGCCTTTGAGCGGGATTTTTTTTGAGGCGCCTTGGTGGATAAGTTGGACTTGGAGGGCAGATCACCTCTACACATCGCAGCACTCAGCGGGCACACCGAAGCGGTGAGAGCCTCAGGACTTACCAGGTTGGATCCAGGACTGATACTCTGGAAATATGCCAGTTTTACGCAATACCCTCTGGTAAACTAACACAGCTATTGAAAATGGCCATTTATAGTGGATTTACCCATTAAAAATGGTGATTTTCCATAGTTATGTTAGTTTACCAGAGGGTAATTCACGCATCATCTAAATGTATCATCTATACATGATCAAAAAAAGATCTTACATCGCTTGAAGTTTGGGAAACTGCAGAAACCCAATAATAAACCTAGCATTTTTGGATGGTTTATATTTTTTTCAATTGAGTTTACCACATTAGTTGGTGAGTTAATTATATCCCGTTGTACTCCGGTAAGCCAACATAGCTTTGGAACATGGCCCATTTATAGGTGACGTGTTAGAATTTATGATGATTTATAAATGGATGATTTATGATATATATACACATATATATAATTTTATGTTTTATAGCACTACAATATACAATATAATATAGTATAAAATAAAATATCATATCATATTATTATCATATCATATAATATATAATATATGTGTGTGTATGTATGGATAGCATGTTTATGGATACCCTCTGGTAATTTAACGTAGCTATTGAAAATGACCATAGAAATAGTGGATTTTCCCATTAAAAATGGTGATTTTCCATAGCTATGTTAAATTACCAGAGGGTAATTTGCATGAGTTTACCGTCTTTTCCCAAGGCTCCCGAGATCCCGAGATCCAAAAATCCATCCCGTCCAGGTGCAGCGCTTGTTGGATCGCGGAGCGGATCCTGAGGTGCTGACTGCTGGATCAATCAATGGATTGGTTTAAGGGTAAATTTACAGGAAAACCATGGAACACCCCATATTTAGTGAGAAAACCTATGGTTTCCTGTAGATTTTCCCTTAAACCAATCCATTGAATCATTGTGCAATTTTTTTTTGGAAAACCCGTGGAAAAATCATGGAAACCATCCGGAAAAGCATCCCTTTTGTCGCCCAAATCGGGTTTTGTCGCCCAAATCGGGGCCTTTTGTGCAACACTGACTTGAAAACCAGGTCTGGAAGGTGATGATTGCGCGGTTTGTTGACGGATGTGGATTTTGCGGTAGTTTGGGGTCCAAAAATCTGGGAAGCAACCCCAACATTCTCAGCTCAGACTGTCAGACTCCCATTTGCAAAGGCAATAAATATCAATAATTAATCAATATTAATCAATCATTTTCAAATAATTTGACATGATTCCCTTATCATGACCTCCATGGGTTTTTCGGAAGGCCAGAGATGCCTCTGGAGCGACGCCTTTACATCGTGCAGCCTTAGCCGGCTCGGCAGGTGCTTTGCTGAAAGTCGCACCACCATCGGCAGGTTTTTGAGGTCCAAGAAACAGCCAACTATATGACAGACTATAGTTATATCATATCAATATCATTCAATATCTATGGTTAGACCTGATTTATATCAACTGATTAGATTCATATCATGTATATATGATTACATATATACATACCTATCTATGACTTATATCATATAAATATCACACATATATATATATATATCTATGCAACTGATTAGAATTGGAATTATATCTATGACTAGAACTATTGGTTGCAATTTTTGGTGTGATGTGTGATTACTATATTCAATGATAACATTTGGTACGGTTGACACTGCAAAGCGAACGACAGCATTTTCTTTTAATGTTCAACGCTGGGTTAGCAGAATTGGACCGTATTCGCATAGAAATGTTTAGGGTGGAGCTGAGCATAGAAAGGACCATGATCATGATCACATTGCGTCCGGTTCAAGTATTTTTTTTTTGTACACCTTTTCATACGCAAACGATGATTTTTGTGGAGAGCTGGGATGGCCTTGGCAGGAAATCGCACTTTTCTAACTGGCCACTGTCACACGTGAAGGGTCATTGTGTCAAAGGGTGTGGTTTTCATTCAGGTCCAAATATGTCAAAATACCACAAGTACTTCAAACTTATATCTACATATATAAGAATAATGATAATAATACCCAGTAATAATAGCAATCAACATAACAATAATTGTAACAATAATAACAATATTTACTGACTATATATATAATATGTAAAATAGTCATACAGTTATAGATATGGATTATCTCCCATAATATCCCCATGAAATCTCCATGATCCTTCAAGTTCCACCGAGGCTGTGTGGCGCAACTTGCCCGAGCTGCTCCGGGCTTGGTGGACGTGCGTCAGTGCCAGGCTCAGAAACACAGCTGAGTGACAGAGAGTCGTTCCGAACCTTCGTATAGTTATTGACTATTTATTGACTATATATATATATATACATATACCATTACGCGCAAAACTGTGCAGGTATTTTGGTATGCTCATACTTTAGCACTGGAATTCGCATGAATTCGCGTCTTAAATGGTAAGTTGGGTCAGAAGTTTCCCCAGTTGTTACGTGCCAAGGAGTGTATCAGGATTCATGGGTATTGGAGTGTTACCCTCTGGTAAACTAACATAAAGATGGAAAATCACAATTTGTAATAGGTAAATCAACTATACATGGGCCATTTTCAATAGCTATGTTAAATTACCAGAGGGTATAACACGTTATAATCCAATATGACCCAGAAAGTGGCTGTCCCCCCAAAAAAACTGGGCTAATGTGGCAAACCCAATCATATATAAGCCTACTGAGGATGGTCTGGATACCACCCATTTGTGGTGATTTTGGGGATGGTTTATGGCATTGGGTTTCCGACATTACCATACATCAATGTCAACTATGTTCTTGATTTGCATGTTTTTGCTGCAAAACATGGACTTCGAGTTTGACATGGAACTAGATGGGGGGATTTTGTAGTTCCATGATATTCCCAGCTAACCTCCATTTCCCCATCATTTTCCCATGATTTTCCCACGATTTTCCCATGGAAAAAGCGCCGATGTGTTTCGGGAACCAAGGCATCGCACCGATGGCACGGCGCTCCATGCTGCTGCCACCTGGGCAACAAACGGGGCCAGATCTATATGGGAAAAAGAACGGATAAAGGACACATACATCTGACATATATATATATGTATAGATAGATCTATGGGTTTAGGATAAAGTTGATTATATATCGGATTAAAATTCTATAAAAGAATAATTAAAGGACACTAATATAGATATTAATGATCAGATATGATTATATTTATAATTATGTGTATATATAGAGTTATATAGGCACTACGAAAAAATGTTAAGCAGATGGAACCACTTTATATTGAAATCAGTTTCCAGACACGTTTGGGGGGGGGGTTCCATATAATTATTGAATTGATGGGGGTGAGCAATGCACGTTATAATGGAACCTTCAAGAGCTTCAAACGATTGAATGCGAAGCGTGGAGCACATGTCGACATGTACCAATTGCAGAGTACCCAAACTGGTCATTTGAATGGGGAACACCGTTTTTTCAACCATAAATCAGCATGACATTTTGTGGTACCATATTGTCAGTCAAATCCATGTGCGTATGGATCAAATATGATCAAATTATCATGTCGCTTTTCCCTGCGGCTCTTGGAGTTGGCAGCCAAGGCTTATTTGGGCCACGTTCGGGTTATAGAGGCACTGGTGGTGGCAAGGGGAATCCATGGGAATCCCAGGTCAGCCGGGTTTTTGTCAAATCGACCTTGCAGGAGTTGCTGAAAGCCGGCGCATCTCCATGTTTGCAGGTTGCTGCCTTGGTTCTAGTGATCGGATTTGGTGAGTAAACAATCCAGGAGATCCAGCCGCATGTAAAAATTCCTGGGGTGCTGAGCTTTGAACCCCAAGTGACCCCTGAGTGACTCAATTTTTGGCAGCTTGGGCTTGAACCAGTCCAGTCGCTGGAAACATCGGGCTGCACTGAGGACCGCCGGGGCCGTTTGCCTATCGACCGGTGGGTGGAGGAGGACCATGATGAGGCGGGTTGAGACATGGCTGCAGAGATTTCGTTGCCCCCCAAAGTTCTATCTCTTTAAGAGATAGAATCAGATAGAACATACAGTAGTGAAATCATGATATATCATGATAATCAGGTAAAAGCCCACTGGTGAATTACTCTTCTATCTTTTCGGAGGTTGCAGGAGAAAAAAAGAAAAAAACTGATATCGGATGGATTTTGATGGATTTTGGTCAGCGTTCGATTCACTTTTTTGGGTGTCATCGTTACAGTGCCAAAGGTGGCGCGGATTGCTGAAGAGGCACCTGTCGTTGACGAGGCGCACATCCAACATGGCCAACAATCTCGCAAAAAAATGATGTGCTGAATTGGTAAACCAATGGAAGCCATGGAAACACCTTTCAGTTTCTGAATGTTGACTCGGAAGCAGCTGCCCCATAATATGCACCTCATCCCTTGTGCGCAGGAGAACCGGCAAGCTGTGGTTTCTCTCTTGCGTGCAGGGAGTCGCCGTCTCAACTCAGCCTGAGAATGGAGGATTGACCCACATTGACCCAGCAATTTACGGCCGAACAGAGAAAATGAACTGAAGATTTTGGTGGATGTTCCTGATGTTCCCGTAAACTTTCAAAACTAACACTTGGACATACTTGGACTTTGTGAAACTCAGAGTAGCTGTAGCATCCTCGTTGATAGATCAAGACAGCTGCCATGTGTCATGAGGTCGTGCATGTCATGCGAGAGGCCATGGGACCAGCTCGGAAAAGAGAGGCCACGACGTCAGCGGCTGGGCGCTGCTTTTTTCGAGTGCGCCATTGGAATCCATTGGACATCATTGGACCATGCGTCTTGATACAGTACCCTCTGGTAAACTAACATAACTATGGAAAATCAAAATTTTTAATGGGTAAATCCACTATAAATGGTCATTTTCAATAGCTATGTTAGTTTACCAGAGGGTAAGTCACTACGTTTTGATCACATCTGAGGAAAGCACATGAAATGCCAATGCTTTCCTCAGCTACGGCTTGAGGGTTCAAAAAAAAAGGCCACAGGACTACAGAAATATCGCCCAGGTGACATTTGCAACCGATCTTACAGCAGACATTTTCAAACACCGGTCACTGAAACGTATCTAAGTCAACACTCCTGGTACACTTTTCAATCAACATCTCAAAAACAGCCCTGGGACTGGCACATGGTTTCAACTATACATATACATATATAATCACATATATATATATATATACACATGTATGTATATTGACGCAATCGACTCCATCGTTTCCAATCACCTGAACGCAACGTCGTGCTGTTGTGAAGAATTCCTGGCAATGGGTGCCGAGCCTTCCAGGTGGCTCCACGGTCACGACATCCACCATGATCTTTGTCCGTTTCATTATCTTCCGAACGTACCATGATCTGATACATATATATATATATATTTATGCATAGACATATACATGCACATACACATACATATACGTATATGTATATGTGTATGTATGTATGTAATGTAATGTAATGTAATGTAATGTAATGTAATGTAATGTAATGTAATGTAATGTAATGTAATGTAATGTAATGTATGTATGTATGTATGTATGGTAATGTAATGTAATGTAATGTAATGTAATGTAATGTAATGTAATGTATGTATGTATGTATGTATATGGACCTGATGAAAGTATCTATCTTATCTAGCGTAGTCGCATCTCATCATCTCATCTCATGAATTTGCATCCAATCGCATTCAAAACCTGTCAAAATCCAGTGACAATGCTTAATAAATCACAATATCCCTACAAATATAGAGATATGTATCACACACACTCACGCACATGCACACACACACACAGACACAAACACACTCTCACACGCAAATATATATATATACACATATAATCATATAATTATACATATATCATGACACGAGTATATAGAAGATAGACATCTCTGAAGAATATGGACCAACACACGTTGTACATATGTGTCATGGTTACGTTAGTTGGATTGGATTAACCCGTTCCTTGGAGGTACTGTCATAAATATGCATCAGTCCATTTCCATAGGGGCTTGACAAAAACCCAAGACCCATTCTGTTTGGATTCCCAGTATGGGATGGATGACCATACCAAGTACACACACATACATACCATCTTACCATGGTAATACTCCCATCGTTGATGATCAATCCAAATCATCACAACCATTCTTTTCGGCTATTGTTGATGTTTACATCACCATTTTTTTTCGCCCTTACCATTTGTTTCGCCGTTGTTGATGGTTAAACCATGTTAAACCCAATTGTTTCGCTGTTGTTGATGGTTAAATCACGTTATTGATGGTTAAACCATGTTAAACCCAATTGTTTCGCTGTTGTTGATTGTTAATGATGGTTAAATCACGTTATTGATGGTTAAATCACGCAACATCCCATGGTTTTTTGCTGTTGTTGATGGTTAAATCATGGTTAAATCATGGTGAAATCCCATGATTCTTCGACTTGACCCCTTTTCATCCCCTACTCGAGGCCTGGTGACTATACCGAGCCCGTGCTGCCCAAGGGCGAGCTGGAGGAGTCGTGGGGTTCGCGGTCTTCACGAAGGTTACCATGAAAAAAACTTGGAAACTTAAGGATTAAATAGGATTAATAAGGATTAATTGATGAAATATGGACATATATGGACTAATTGAATCTAATTGACTCATATGATGTCTTTTTGGGATGATTTTTGGAAAATGGGATGAATTTGAACAATCATTGCCACCTCGAGGGTTCACATGATGCCTAAATTCTTGGAAAATCGATCACATCATAACTACAGCTACAGCAGTCACCAGGTGAGGCTGTCCGTCTACACCTTTGACTTCTCTGGAATCAGCCTCTTCAACAGCATTGGTTCTGGCATCACAGGCCAGGGGACCGTATGGGACCGTATGGGACTGGGATGAATATATCTGGGTAAATTATAACGACACTACGACCTCACTGGAAATCATAGTTCGTAAGGGGAATCATCCCAAAATTAAAATGGCCTTAATTCAGGTTAGTGAAATATTATAATTTACCCAGATATATGATGAACATCCCTCACCAGCATTGACCAGCCATGTTCTCCCAGAATCGGATCATTGTAGATTTTCCCTCCATCGATTTTCACCCAGGCCCTAGGGCCCAACAGGATAGCCCAGCATTGCCAGAGGCGCCTACCACAGCGGCTTGGTGGTGCTGGGCAATGAATACGCCTCGGCATCTCAGAGTCGAGGATCATGGTTAACACATGGACTGGTTTTTGAACACATGGACTGGTTTAAGATGTTTAAGAAATATATAGACACCATGGTTTTCAGCATCAAATCTAGAGGCTTCCTGTATATTTTCCCTTGAACCCATCCAATGATTCGTACATGATTCTCGATCTAAAGGTCCATGTAGAGATTGTCCCAGGGTTCCAACATGAGACCCATTGAGACCCCGCGTTGCAGTTTTTTTTCTGAGTTCCCTTGAACCAATTCTGGGGATGATGTAACAACACTTTCTTTGGGGATTTAGCACGCCCCACGAAGAAATTCTCTCTGAACTGCTTGGTGCTGAGTCCTTTGGCGCACATGACTCCTTTGGGGAGACGGGCATTTACGTCTGCAAGCCTGAGATGAACCCGGCTCCTTCCTCAAGATGCTTATTTGATTCTCCAGATGAAGGATATGAATGGATGTGATGGGAACATTCAGACTCTGAGAAATGAAGAAACCATAAGAAACCCATGGAAAGCCGCCATTTTTCATAGCAAAAACAGATAAACACGCAGCTAAAAACGGTAGAAATGCATAGAAATGCCATAGGATGAGGCCACACATGGCGCACTTGGGTTGTGGATGTCTGTCACCATGTCCATGACCTGCAGCTTCGATCAGCTTCGTGGATCTTCGTGGCTTTCGGGCTGAGGACTACCAGTTCTACGACAGGGTAGTGATGGGCCGGCTCAGAGGGTCGCAGGAGCAGGCCATCGGCCGCAGCCGCCGCAGCATGTGCAGTTTCGGTATGAGTCAAATGTCATTGTTAGGGACAGATTTCGGCACTTGCAAATATACATAAATATGCAGTAATATGCAGTAAAATGGTGGAAACATGTGGAAACCATCTCATTTTTAAGGGTAGTAAACATAGTAAAGCATCTCATGTTTTGGGGTACCCCGTTTGGATTTTGATCATTTTCATCATTTTGATCCATGGGAATCCCAGCAGTATTCCCAGCAGGTCTTGAACATCATCAGAGACCACATGGAGATGGACGAATGGTGCAGCCCTCTTGGGGTCTTCCAGGGTGTAGTCCTTCCTAAGCGGGTCCTGGGGGAAAACCAGCGGAGTTTTGTTCACGGTTCCCTTGTAGAATGATCTAGAATGATCTAGAATGATCTAGAATGTGGGTTTGGATCATTTATCAGATGTTATCAGTTTCAGACCACAACTTGCAGATACCAGTGGTTTTTGGATGTTTTTGGATGTTTTTGGGACATATCGGGCTCAAATTGGATCCAGATCCAGACCGATCCAGACCCAAAGACCTCACTGGGGTACCTTCTCTACTGAGCCCCAGGCATGGAAAACAATACAGTCTCCTAGAGCCACTTGGATGCAATCGGATCTGCCACACGGATCGGGTTTGCAAAAGAGGGTTTCTATATGTTTCTATGAGAATTTCGGGGACCAAACATGATGCAAAATTGAGACGTTTGACACACACACACACATATATATATATATATATATGTATGATATGTATGTATATAATCCGAAGAACCACCCCGATTTCAGGTGGCTGCACTTATTCTGAATGGGAAACGGGCCAATGGCGAAGGCAATCTGTGGAAAACTGAGGTCCCCGAGCGAGGTTCCCGAGGTTCCCCCGTCTGCGTGCCAGGAACAATTGCAACCACTTCGCTTCTGATTTGTGCTGGGCCTTGCTGAGGCCAGGGCCCATCAGAAACCAAGAAAGTCCAGCCGGCCGGTGCTTCAGTGGACTATCAGTAGAAAATTCATGACAATTCCAGCAGCTTCAATGCGTTTTTGTTTCCCTCCCTGCCAATTGTCCATATTTATATTATCCACTGAGCACCGGCCAAAATTTGACTCGAATGTTTAAATGATGGGGAGTTGAAAGAGGCGACGACCACCAGATTGGATCAACAACACTGCTGAGAAGATGGCGAGGAGCACAGCCAGCGGATTTTTTGTTGTGACTTGCAGCTGGGAACCAAGTGGTTTGGAAGGAAGTTTAAAACATCATTTTCCAGATTCGAATCGCTACCAGTTGGGGTCTCGCCTATTTTGGACTTACCACCGTTTTAGATTTTGCCGATGACTCAGCACCTTTGGGCCCCCAAAATAGGTGGCTTTGGATGCGAACGGATGCGAAATATGACCAAATGGGCCCACAACAGCATACCATTTTTGAGTGATAGCAATCTGCAGGAATATCATTGACTGTTTAGCTTTGTTTGGTTGTGCGTCATCATATTAGTGGATCTGGATATGAATGATTTTATCATATCCAACGTTGAACAAGTTGATAAATCCAGCGTCAAATCTGGATCGAAAGCTGGGCAAGCTGGCTTACAGAAAGACGAAGACTATGCAAAAACATGCAAAAACATGATGGTTATGCAACCATATGCAACCCACTTATGGATCTTATGGTGGTTTTGGGGGTGGTTCATTATTGGCTTTGCCACAGTAACCCACAGTAATAAGCTGGAATCCTGTGGACTTTGCCGGCAGGAACACCAGGACCACACACATCTTGAATCAGGCGCTTTGGTCTGGAGAGGGAGCGCTTCGGAGCTAGTGGTGTATTTCATCATATTCCAAAGATGTGGAACCAAGGGGCTAGAAATTGACTTTCGCAAACATATTGATGGTGAGAGAGTTACATATAAATCATTAATATACATATATATATATATGAATATGCAATAATATGCATTAATGACCTGTTGGATTTTCATTGTTTTCGTTCTGGGAGTCGAGGTTTTCATGGCAGGCCTTCAGACTTGCAGTGGCCAGCTATCGGGGACGTTACGGAGGCACCCGGTACGGGATTTCGCCGAACGAAGCGGGTACCCCAATGGCTGGATGGTTTTGGGCTGGACAATCCAGCCCAAAAATGTATGATTTATGGGGTTGATTTATGGGAAGCCTCACTTATTCTAGGCGCATCTGTTTTTTTTTTGGGGTGTGTGCGCAACCATTTTGCAGAAAACCATGGAAATTAGACTGCAACATACTGCAGCAGCGTGTTTCCCACAGTGATTGCAATGATAGGTCATTCATTCCCGTCCCTGAACTCTTTGGCTCCTGGCTCCAAGCTGTTGGGCGCGTGAAAAAAACACCACGGCTGCGCGCGAACGCGGTCACGCGGTCATGCCGTTGCAAAAGTTATCTGATGCCACCAAGGGGCCCAAAGAGAGTCGTGGCTGCACAGAGAAATCTCTTGCGATCTTTGGACTCTCTTTGGATGAGTTGATCTCTTACGGGAGTTTGATGGCTTTATGAAACCAGTGGCCAATTGACTGATGATGAGAAAAATATCTTAGGTGTCGATCGATATTGGCAAAAGTAGGTTTCTGATGGTTTCTGTCATTTTCTGATCGTTCACGGCTTGTTTGTCCTGGACCAAGGGCCGGCTCCACAAAAGTCTACCGCTGGATCGAATTTGCTAACAAAGGTGAGCAGATCACCGAGTTCGACGAGAGCCATTTCCAGCTGGAGGGGCATTTCGAGTCCAACAGTTCGGAGGGGCACAAGATTTTTCAAGATCGGCTGAGGGCCATTCACTTCCGTAAGGAGGGCAAGAGTAAAGCTGAGATCGCCAAAGTCTTAGGTCGCTCTGAGCAGTTTGTGGCCAAATGGTGGCAGAAGGATGAAAGGGAAATCCCACGACCATGGGGAGTACACGAATATATGTCCAAGGAGTTGGGAAGCAAAACTGCCACCAGTCTCAACATTGGAGCTTCCTTGGCTTCTGATGCTTCAACTAGTACGGCCTCTTGGTGGAGAGACGTGGAGGTCAGGCGGAAGTATGCGGCAGATCCGGCCATCTATGATGAACTGTTGAACAACACCGAATGGAAATCCTCCGCAGCCAGAACCCGAGACTTTTCCACTGGGGCATCGCATGTGAAATACGACAAGGAAGGGAAGATGAAGCTTCAGGGAAACCAAGGTGCCCGGTACACCCAGGGCTCCTCCCCAGCTTTCGATAAGCTGCTGCAGCAGTTCTTCTCCGAATACGGCCTGGCGGACCGGACGGCCGGCATCGCCCTGAACTGGTATCCCGATGGCGACTCGGTGCTCGGGAGTCATCGCCACGATTGCTGGACGGCCCTCTTCAGCTTTGGCCATGAGCGGATTCTGACCATCGACAAGACGCCCTTGTTGCTTCAGGATGAGTCCAATGGCCCCCCAAAAAGGCTTTAATTGTTCATAATTGTTCATCATTTTTTGAGGAGGATTCTCCTTTCATCTCCTTTCAAATTCTCAAACCGGGTTTGGACATTGTTCAACTTAAATCATGTCACTTCATGGTGCCGAAGAGTAGGTCATAGTAGGTTCCATTTTGACAAGTATTAACAGTTAACACACTAAGAGATACGAAGATGCCTGGGAAATCCATGGAAATCCTTTGAGTCCATCTGGTACGTTCCAATTTCGTGATTTGTTTTGAACGCCTCCCAGATGTCGCTTTTTCAGGACTGCGACCTAGTGATCTTTGGAACCCAACGCCACGGAGTGCCCAAGATGCCAGAGGTCGCCGGGGGGCGCATCACGGTGCCCATCTTCTTCTACCCCACCAGCATGCAGATGAAGAAGCAGTGGCAGACCCTGACCGATCCGGAAGACCCACGAAAGTCCACGGAACTCTCGAAGTTGCAGTCCTCACATCAGCTGGGGGCCGATACTCTGCAACTTTTGTGGAGTGATCCTGCACGCAACGCAGCCTTGCAGCAATTGCTTCAGCTGGGCTTTGAAGAAAGTGCCTCCAAGAATGCCTTGCAATCAGCGGCTTTCGATGCGGAACATGCAGCAGAGTTGCTGCTAATGGCTGGAGCTGCTGATGACTTGGGACTCCAGGAGCGGATGGGATCCAGCTCCAGCTGCCAGCCCAATCGATGGGGGAAGAAGTTGGCCAAGGCTGCCAAGGCACAAGCTGCATTCATTCCCACTGAAGCACAGCTGAATTCACCAGTCTATCCATTTTTTATTTTATTTTTTCTGGCTCCCCCAGGGTTTGGGAAAGAGATTGGAAGAATTTTACGTAGACTCTAAGTCTCCAACCCTGGTGTTGCGGAAGCTGAGGATGAGGAATTGGCCTTGAGACTGCAGTTTGAAGATGATCCACCAGCGCTAGGGGCTTGTTGTGCCTTAACAGCAGCAGATGTGGGAAACCCATTAAAATATCATATGAGCCACCGCAAAAACCCTGGCAATACTAAAATATACTAAATATGTATTGGACGGACATTGGTTTATGGAAATTGATGGAAATTGTTAAAAACACGCGGTAAGCGATTGGACCTTCCCAAATTAGCGAGACCCCTTTTCAAGGTTATGTCATGGTATTTAATTCTCTAATATCCACATTAGTGATACCCAAATTGGACGTTGATGTATGTGAATTATATATATAAAACTGTAGCAGTTTCCTGCAAGCGATACCCCCCCAAGTTTACCATATATCATTATTGTACAAACGTGTGGTAAGCGATGGGACCTTCCCAAATTTGTGGATGTCCGTCCTTTCCGTGAACCTAGGTTTTCGAGATTGCTCATATAAGCCATAAGCCAAATAAGCCAATCTTGCATAGCCCAATGATGGTGGTGTAAGCTAGGAATAACAACAACACGTATTTTACACGTGAGCAGGCATGGTTTAGCACTGGGCTTCCCACGTCATTTCGGTCACTAGATCATGCGGGCACGAAGACGTGCTGGTGGCACATCCTTTGTTTTTGTAGTCTCCTGAGCTTGATGTGTAAAGAATAAAGAAATATCTTCATAATTCTTCACATCATATTTTATGTTTTTTATGGCGGCATGATTCTATGAGACTCCCGATTGCCGCTGGCTGTATCCGCGCTTTGCACCAGTTTCTGATCGTTTCTGATACGCAGAACGCCTGAGTTCTTGCTCATCGCACCCTTTCTATATGTACACATCGGTTGCGATTAATTAACATTAATGACTCAATGACTCATACAGTATACAAGAGTTTTTTATTTTTTGCAAAGGTATGTTATTGAAATGTCTTGGTTACCACATGCTAGCGTAATTATTGGTTACCATCATTGCTCGGGGGAGGGGGTCAACACATCCTAAAACATCTGTATGTTCGTGGATGAACGTCCACAAAAAATGATGCTCACCATGGTGCCAGGGTTTCGATATGTTCTGATCCATACTTCCAATTGTTTCCCAGATCTATGCTGAAGGGAACAACATATCCAGGAAAAAAACTCTCTTCCAATATGGCAAAACAAACGCGCCCACAGAAAAAAAACGACGCGTGACACAATGCATTGAATTGTTATGAATTGTTGATGCTTAAATTAAGCAACAAAAAGACGACAAAAACAAATACAAAAGAAAAACTTCATCTGAAATCCCAATTTCGAGGCGAACTACATGGGGCGGATGCCGATGCCGTCTTGGCCGCTCAGCTGGAAGAAGAGTGGCTTGGTCGCAGGTGGGCGGAGGAACCCCCCACTGTGGATGGTTGCGAAATCCTGCAGGAGTTGATAGGTGGTTTATCCATGCTCATCCCATTATTAATAGGGTTTCAACATGTTTCAACCATCCAAGGTGATGTAGGATTTCGAACATTCACTGTATTTCATGGGAAAATCCATGGTTTCCGGTTTTGATTTTCCATGATTTTTCCTTAAACCAATCCAGGAAGCCATTGACTTTTGGTATCTAATGGGAATGTTCCCTATTATAGAAATGAGGAGCCAAGATGAGCCAAGGATTATAAGAAGTCACTGGGGGTTTCCCTAACTTACCACATTATATAGTTTGTATAGATTCTGTGTATTTTTATGTCCACATATCAATTAAATATATATATATATATATTGTATAATATATATATATATATATTGTATATATATATAGTATATATATTGATATTGAGGGATCCAAAATGCCAGGCCATAAACCATCCCAAATGGTCACACAAAATAAATCGGCACCGCCGATTTCATTGAACATCATTGGGTTGACCATGAAATCGTTCCCCCTTATCTCCCAGAATTCGGTCGTCACTACCCATTGGAATGGCATGAATGGCATGGAGGATAATGGCAGCGGTCCATGGCGGTCCCATTCTGCTGACATTTGCTGCCCTGGCAGAGGTCCATGAACGAGGACAACACCTTCCTGTTGGCGCAGCAGTTTGAAGAATACGAACAGCAAATGAATCGAGCAGATGCAGAGAGATGGCATGGGAAAGGCGTGGCTTTTTGAAGATGATGCACTGAATGTTAGGTTTTGGTCCAATTTATGGTGGATGCCCAAGATTTTCCTCCCCCCATTGGGTGGGTTTTCACACGTGACATCCTTGGGGCTCCCCATTGGGTCACCGGATGTCACCGGCCGCCAGAGGTGACTTAATGGAGTCGAACTTTGCCCGTGAAAATCTCTCGTTGCCAACCATGGACAAAGTGACCGTCCTGTCCATCGGCCACGGACAGATGACTGAGAAATCCTTCTACGAGCTCTTGCAGTTGAATTCAGTTCGTGTCTTTGCCGCAACTGGATGCAACTTGCTTTCCATGTCAACTTGGAACGACTGCATTGCTATACTCAGAAAGAGGGTTGAACCCACTAATGAGTCAAGATTGCTGTAGGATGATAGGGCAGGTTATTCCTCATATCCTCCTGATCTCTTGATTGTCCTGTCATTATTATACGAATCTCTATCGCAAATTCTTGTCTACCACAACTGTGCGAACTGGTTGAGGCTTGTAGCGCACATTCCCATTTGGTACTTGTTATTCTTTTTTGTTTGCATTTATTCCCACTGAAGCCTGTTTTCAAAAAGAGTACAGTATTCAGTATTCTAATGTATTCTATACTTCTTAGCTGTTGGTTGGTGTGTCCCCTCCCACGTTCTTACCCCCTCCTGGGACTTTGGCCGGATAGGAGTCCTCTACAATTTCAGGGCCAGCGATCACCGTGGCGACGTCCACGCTCCGTGTGAGCACTTCTCGGTACGAGCCTTGAAGTCTAGCTGCCGCATGCGCGGCATCGCTTACAAACACGTTGCGCTGGGGAGGGAGTCGGCCTATGGCATCTTGAAGCACGTGAAGACGGACGAGGTGAGACATGAAAGATGATGAACAATGATGAACATTGGGGGAAGGTTAGTGGATGTTAGTGGAAGGTTGCCTGCCAGATACTCCCTGACAACTCTAAATATCTCTAAATATCCTTTGAATGGGTCTTGATTTTGCGTAGGAAACTCTTACAACAGAAACCAGTAGCTTTTTCTTTTTGGAAGGAGTTAGATGAATAGAAACCCACTTCATGCATCTCCTACCCGATCCCTCCAGTAATGCAACAGACACCGAAAATGCGCCAATCCCAGACTTGGCTTTCAGAGCCGTGGTTGCCTCTCATTTTCCTTGGAGAATACATCCATCAGCGCCGGGCTTGGATAAACATGATAAAGCCTATAGCCAAGCCATGCAACACCATATTAGACCATATCAGACCCAATCAATAGATAGGGGAGCCCCCCCCAGAATCCCCAGAATAGTGATAGATTCCTCTCAAAATCAGTGGTACCTCCTATTATCCACAAACCAAAATAAAAGCAAGGGTTTACTAATCCAGGTTTGACAAGTTCAACCCATAGTGAAGCAAGTTCAACCCATGGTTTCCCGTAATCCACGGTAGGCAATAAACCATAATAACAAGTAATTCAACTATATTAAATTATGAATCACTATGGGTTGAACTTGCTTTAATCACTATGTGTATTTTATGTTTAATATAGCCATACAAAGTGGTGGGGCCCCCTAGATAGCTAAGTTGGTTTATAACTCCAATAACATCCAATAACTATGGTTTATGGTACTTATAACTATAGTTACTGGGGGTTATAAACCAACTTATAACTGGGGGGCCCCACATTGTAGTGATTAAAAGTTCAACCCTATTTTGGTGCAGCTGGCCCCAGGCGCAACACGCCCTGGTGGAATTGGCCTGGCACGGCAAGCGCAGCAGGAGCTGCTTCCTGGGATTCGAGCCTGACTGGCGACTGGATCATCGACAGGACAGCTATACAACTGGCCATTGAGACATGGGAGCATGATCATTACTGGCCATTCTATTGGGCATATAATATATATATATATATTATATATATATAATGATTAATGATGCTTATGATAAGAGTGGATTTGGGGCTTACTTCTTTTCCAGATTTTTCAGACGAACCCAGTTTGAAAAGTTGATTCTTGATTGTTGCATGTCAACAAGAGCTTCCATTCTTGATGTGTGAACCATTTTTCAGCTCATGTGTTCAGTAGTTGTTGCTCCATGCCGTCTGGATTTCCTCAAAACCTCCAGAACCTCTGCAGTGACCCCAGCACAGGTTGTTGCAGATGAGCTGGTCAGTGCTGGCCATGAAGTGAAGCACATTGATAGCACGGGGCGAACCGAAGACCATGACCCCTTGGGCCCCAAGCGCAAGTTGCCCGACTTCATCGTTGCTCGGTGGTGAAGAAAGATTGGTTGGTGGTTTCACATTTTTTTATTTTAATCTTGAAGTAACTTAAAGCATCTGAAAGCCATATATTTGGGATGTTTTGGGATGATGATCCGCAGTGGCTTTTTTTCCACAGATGGGTTGAAACGGCAAATCAGAGAAAGACATGAAGAGATTGTGAAGAGACGAAACGAGGCCGCAGCTGAGGCATTTTTGCAACTGGTTCGCTTGTGAGCCTGTGTTTGTCCAGTTCGATGAAAAAGATGCATTCAACGACTTTGTTTAAAACCAAGTGAGCCAAAATACCTGAGACATCAATCAGCTCTACTGTAGAGACAATTTTTGATTCCAGACATCCGAGGGTTTAGCCAGAAAGTATCAGAAAGTGTCAGTTAAATGATTCGCCATTCGCATCCATTCGCCATTCTCTTCACAGCATTTCACAGCCTTTCTGGGCCAAGGTCCAAGAAGAAGAGCGCCTGCGAAAACTGGAGAAGCAGAGACACGCCGGTGAGTTGCAGAGACAGGAGAAGTCTGCAGTGGATCGATCTTCAGAGGCAGGGGGTCATGGATGATTTGTCCCAAAATGGGCGCTTTGAAAAGGCTTGGTCTATGATACATATTGATAGAAATTGAATCAGGAATATTGATACGCTTTTTCCATCTAATTTTCCATAGTTGTCCCATTTATATATTCTTTCATCATATATATATATGTATACATATCAATATATCGTTGTCCCATTTATATATTCTTTCATTATATATCAATATCAATATCAATATATCATAATTTTATCCCCATGATACGATCTTATACTGTAGTCATGAGTGGAGAGACAAGCTTCCCTGGGTCTCAGGCAGTGGCATCCAAGTTGATGCAGCCCAGTAAAGAGCTGCCTGGACGCACAGCGGGCAAAGTTTCGAAGTTAGAAGAGCGGATCACCGGTGACTTCAATTATTAAATATTTGTATAATGTTGATTAATCATGATTACTGTAATCTCTTTCTCGATCATGCCCGCCCGAAAAAAAATAAATCAAGTCCTATCCCCAAGATTGAGATGATCAAACCACCTATCCATAAGTCACAGCCACAGCATATCACTGGGTCATATTGGGTACCCTCTGGTAAACTCACAAAACTATGGAAAATCACCATTTTCAATAGGTAAATCATGGTAAATCCACTATTTCTATGGCCATATTCAATAGCTATTTTGACATAACCAGAGGGTAATGGCCTGATAGGCTGGGTATCACATCTGGAGTTTACCAAGGATCGATGCCATGGATGAGCTGAGAGCCGCCTCAAACCAGGTGGAATTGGAGCGTGTTCAACGGAACTTGGCGCGCTTGCAGCGGCTGGGCGACAAGCACGGGGCCCTTGCATCTCGACATATCTAGGCACTGGCCGCCCGACTTCCTGGGAACAGGAAGTCTGACAAAGGATTTAGCCTCTGGTTATGTCAAAATAGCTATTGAAAATGGCCATTTATAGTGAGTTTTCCCATGAAAAATGGTGATTTTCCATAGCTATGTTAGTTTACCAGAGGGTACTGCTGGCTTGAAACATCTTCAAAACTTTTGGGGAAGAAAGACTGGGATAATGATTACTCCATAGATCTCCATAGACCATAAATCATCATAAATCGATGTCCTGTTCCCATGGGGGCATGGGTACCCCACATTTTTCACAACGATTGGACAAATGATGACACATGATCCCTCACCATTTGGATGTGTAACGTCCACCCCCTTGCTGAAACTGGCCTCGTGAGAGGCACCTTTTTGCCTCCAGTGTGGTGGGTCCCATTTTATTCTGAACTAATTTAAACCATACTACCCTCTGGTAATTTAACATAGCTATGGAAAATCACCATTTTTCATGGGAAAATCCACTATAAATCACCATTTTCAATAGCTATGTTAAATTACCAGAGGGTACTTGCACTGGTCCCTTCCGTTTGATGCTAACTACACCCCAAACTGAACCCTTGTAGTGGAATGGATTGGATCTATTCATGTCGGGTTCCAGCCATAGCGGGTGTTTCATTTTGCCAAGAAATGCCAAGAAATTGAGGCCCACAAGGTGGTAAAAGCAGCACCACAATGGGTTTTGGATGAAGCCCGCAGCTTGGAGTAAGCAGTGGGGCTCGGGGGCTTGTTGCTGGTAGAATTATATATATATACTGTACATTCTATAGATATTAGTAAAAAGCAACTTCCCAAAATTGGTGGAAGGGGGAATGTCCGGGAAAACTCTACATCTACATTTGGTGTAAACCCTGTACTACATACTATAAGTTGCCTCTTAACTTTCCCTTCATCCACTGACACCACCGTTTGAGATCTGAGGGCAGCAGGCGGAGCGTATTGCCAAGAAGAAGGCGGAGAAGGCGGAAAAGTCGAGTGAAAAGGCAGTGGCACCAGACACGCCCGAAGAAAGCGCGGCCGATGCGGCTGGTGAAAGTTTGGTGGTGGAATGTGCCACCTGCAGTGTTCACTATCCATGGAACGAACTGGCTGAAGGACGGAGGCTATTGCCATTGCCAGGAAGTTTTTCGACTTAAGAAAGTCTGACCAGTTCTACCGATTCTACCACAAGGAGCATTATCATGACTGATGAATGATGAATGTTGATTAATTACTGTAATTAAGCAATTAGATTCATGCAGGAAATGTTTCGTCACCCTTGCACGTGTCACCAATAATCAGGATCAATTTTGTATGTCATATTTGCTGGCGGCGCTTTGGATGCAAACCATTTGGGCACATGACAGGTGTAACCCCTGTTGGCCTTGTGTGTGAAATCTATCTGACTATAGGAAGGTCTGTTCCAAACTGCAGAGCAGTCCGACCTGTAAGTACTGAGTTTTACAGCTCCAGCATGCATCAGCATGTATCCTGTTTCAAGGTTTTCAAGTTTCAGTCAGATGCATCAGTTAAACAGCTGGGACCACCTCGCTACTGCACGCAGGGAGTAGAATTTGCCACGCCGTTTTGCCATGTTTTGCCGCATTGCAGGAGATGGTGTTTGCAAAGAGTGCCTGCTGCAGAAAGACCTTCTAGCAGGCTTTGATGTTGCGAGCAGTTGGCGAGCTGGGTCAATACCAAATCACACTTAAATTGGCTTGTTACCTGCAGACAATTCTTGCCTTCTTGAGGAGTTTCGCAGCATCTTGTTGACGAAAAGACGCTGGAGCAACATGGCGAGGATTGGCCACTCATGCAGTGGATTTCCCGGAAGTAGACTGGCCCGAGCTTGAAACCTCTCTTTGGCCAAGCTCAGCTGGAAATCATGAAGTGATAAATTCCAGCAGAACCCCAGAAAAAAACAATTAAAAGCAAACAGGGAGAGAGAGTGAGAGAGAGAGGGGGGAAAAAGAAAGATCTCAGTATATAATAGTTAGATATAGTTAGTGTACACACATTCAAACCATCTGATTCATGCCAAGGCAATGGCAGTCCCAATGGGCTGACTGCGACGCCCATCTCTCTGCATCTTCATCCGACCACGCAGGCACCTGGAGCACTTGCCATCAAATTGGTCGGGGGGTTGAGCGCACCCTTCCGCTGGCCTCAGAAGGCCATCTGTTTTTGTGGTATAAAAAGCAAACAGGTTGCGGTTGCAGTTGCTTTTTTCCCTATTTCTGGACCCCCGTAAATGTGGATGGTTTGGTACGAAGAATGGCCGGCACCATTAAATTTAGGGGTTCGTGTTTGCATTCAGCGTTTGTATTTAGAAAGCGGTGAAGGCTTTTTGAGGTTCCTCTCTGGAGTCATTGCAACTTGAAATCCAGTGATGTCAGTCCCGGCTTAAAATACATACCATGGTTGATTGAACACCCAGGGCCTAGGGCTTCCCATCAAATGGTGATTTCATTTGCTACCAAGACGTTCCATTCAAACACCCATACTCCCAGAAATTGAATTTTACAGGTAAGATATGCAGGTGTGACCCCTGTATGTGGAGTGACTTGAGGTCAAAGAGCTTGGTTTCAAGTTTCAACCAAACTGGCTGGTGGTGTCACATGTTTCACTCTTCAGCCCTGTTTGGGGCCCTTTGGTAATTTAACGTAGCTATAGGAAATGGTCCATTTAATAATACATAATAAATTGCATATACATATGTATATAATATTATAATATGTCATATAGGCTAGGCGATTTACTCTCAAAGGATGCTGATTTTACATATGGATACGGTAGTAAGGGAACCGACTAATTTTACTTTTCGGGTGATATCAACCATTATTGATCAGCATATATACCACCTTTATCCACCTTTTGTATTGCCATTGAATAATCATTATATTGACCATTTTCCCCCGCCTGAAACCCCATCCACTTCGTGGGCAGGCACTGCTTCCACCAGTGTGGGCGATGAAGCTGGCAGCCCGGGCTCGGAATGTTTTCGACCGAGCGGCTTGGCAAACGATGGAGGTTTGAACGCAGCAAAAATGGCAGTTGAAACGCAAAGAAAAGAGGTTTTGACATGATGTTACGATATGTTACCGTATTCATCCGTATTCTATCAGTAAAAAACGCGGGTGAGACTCTGTCACGAACCAAAGTTGGGGATCAAATGAAGGTTTAACTGGGTTTAATCACTAAAAATCATGACTTTCCCAACAAAGAAACAATTTTCAAGGATGAATACTTTGATGTTAACCATGGGATGCTGGGAGAAACCAACATGGGGATCACCTGGTGATTTCTATGATTCAATTTTACTTCTTGACCACAGCAGTTGTCATATCAAAGTGGGGATAAAGAACAACAACAACAACAACAACTGAGGATAAAACCACAGAGTCACCAAAGTCACCATATTACAACACAAAAGAATCAAGGATACTAAGAAAATCTAAGCAAAGACGGAATCAACCAACTTATCCAACTTTAAGACGCAGCAAACAGTACGACATTCCATCAGAAACTGATGACATGGGGATGTACAACAGCGGTAGGGGATGAACCGACCATCGTGAGCAGCTTGGTTAGCGAAGTTAGCTATCCGAAATAATATAATATTTGCATATATTTGCGCTCAAGATCACACACTCCCAAGATTGAATGCTCTAGCACTAATTGTGTACATGAATTTCTATGTTTGAGCAATCCTCATGTCTAGATTGGGGCTGCAGCGGCTGCAGCCGCGAAATCCCTCGAACTCGAACATGGACGATCCCCCAAATATATCCAAATATTGCTTTGGAAGATAATTTTCCGGATCTGAACAAGGCGATGATTTGGGTTTCACAGGGTTTGACAATCAGGCATTTTGGACGTTACCGAAAATCATGGAAGATCATTTGTTCACATGTGTTTGCTGATTTGGTTCAGGCAGAATTTGCAAGAACCCCTAGAATTTATAAAATAGGTGCTTTCCTCTCTAGTTTCTCTGCAACCAATCTATCAACCACTCCATTGTTGATGCTTTGGTCCCCAGTTTTGATTGCTAAATCTAGTACAATCTAGTTTTACTTTTCTTCCTGGTCAAAACCAGATGTGTTTTTTACGCTCAATAAATCACCATGTTTTCCATCTAAACCCGTTTCTGGCAAAATCCATTGCATCTCCACGCCGCGCCCGCGCAGGCCCACCAAAGGCACAGCCTTGGCGGCGGCGTGCGGGTGCCCAGGGGATCTCAGGGGATCCCAGGGGTTAACCCCAATGGGGCCCCCCATTATTGAATAATAAGATGTTGATAAAATGTTGATTTCTACCTGCCCACGAGATGGCTGGTTGGAAAATTTTCGGAAAATCTAGAAAGTTAAACCTGGTGCTGGCAAATATCCTATTTACTTCCATGGTGCATTCATATTTTCCAATAAAGGTTTGAATTTTCCATTGCCATGGGTTATAAGTACAGTAGACTAGAATGAATATACTGGACTTATGGTTGCTAAATCTGCAGCTGGATGGGTTACACACCAACATACACCAACTTACATCTAGGGGGATCCTTATTGTGTTGTACCGACAAGTGAAGGAGCTTGAAGAAGTATACAGATGGACGGATGGATCGGTGGATGGCTGGCTGGATGGCACATGTATTATCATTTATATATCTATATTTATCTTATCAGCCTTATCAGCTACGAGATCATAAGGAAACTACATCCTGACGATAGTTGATGGAATGGGAGGGTTTCTTGTTTATTCTAATGTGTATAACACAAGTCATCTCCAAGACAAACCCATGGGTTTCTGAAACGTTACAACCACACCACATCTTTGGGAGACTCAGGGGTATCCAGCAGATGGATTCTGCTGGTGATCAGCTCCAATCGTAAGGAGCCAAACACGCCGAGATGCTATGACTGCTATGAGATGCTGCAGTCGAACTGATTTCTGGACAGCCTGCAGTCGACAGGAATGAAATCGGTGACTCCAGACGGAGATCCAATCCATGGGATGATCATTCCATGAATTTCCATGATCTCCAATGACAAAATATGGCAATATGGGCTTGGAAATCGGGTAGAAAGATTGCACCCATGGATAATAAGCTACATCATTTTCACATATGTTCACAAGAAATGGTATCAAATAGTCACTTTGGTGTGCCTTTTTTCCTCAGAATTCCATATTGTTCAGGGAGGGCTCGGCTGAACCAGCTGTGTTGGGGCTTTGAGGCCCAGCTCGACGTGTACAGATTTGCAGCTCGGCGTGTCGCTTCGCTGTAAAACAACGCGGCTTGGGAGCAGACCAAGTTGGGTAATTTGCCTGGTGTGTCGAAAGGGTTTTTGATCATCTGATATAATCTGGTATAAATAAAACAATGAAGCACCTCCAATATGATCATATTTTAGGGGGGTGGGATTTCAACCATGTTAAATGGTAGTTGTTTATGTTTATTGCACTGGCTGAATCCCGGTCCCAGCCGTGCTGCGCCAGGTGCATCTCCCAAAGGAGAAGTGGTAGGAGCGACCAACTTAGCTTAGATGGAGCGGCAATGACAGCTCTTGGGATTGATAGACCCTGGTTGGAAAAAAGGGGTGGTATACCTGCAGCAAAACTAATTTACTCCTATAATTTTTTGCCTTTGACTTTTGGGGGGGTACTGTACTGTACTATATCCAGTTACACGATCAACCAGGGTTCATCAATCTGGATTTGAAATTGTTGCGAGAGACTTCTTCATCACGCTCGGCCTCCAAGGAAAGTGCCTTCAAAACCACCTTCGAGTACACGTGCAACAATGCCGCTGCTGCTCAAATTTCTTGATCCCTATGTTTAGACAAACCCAGATGCACAAACTAAGCTGCCCCAAGTCGTGGTTCCATTTTTGGGTCGCTGCCTACCTGTGGTGCTGCCCTCATGCAACCTGCTGATATCTTTGGAGTCTCAAAGTCAAAGTCAGTGATGTCGCAATTTTGGAGATCGGTTGGCATCATCCATGTCCATATCCATATCTACTGGTATATCTATATCTATATCTTTATCTCATATCTATATCTATATATCTATATATCTATATTATATCTATATTATAACTATATTATATTATATCTATATATCTATATCTCTATATCTATATCTATATGTGTCTTTATCTACTTCTCTACTTCTCTATTTCTCTATTTCTCTATCCATCCATCCAATCCATCCATCTATCTATCTGTCTGTCTGTAGATAGACCCAGCTATTAAAAAAAAAACATGGCAATGGCACATGACCATTCCATCCTGCGGATGCTTTAGGCACTGGAACAGAACCTCGAGAAATTCCAGCTGCCAAATGCGGACCTGGAGGTGGGGGATCTCTGTAGAGGTCCCTGGCGGCTGGTGGCTGCCTTTTTTTTGCCAGTACCCTCTGGTAAACTAACATAACTATGGAAAATCACAATTTTTAATGGGAAAATCCACTATAAATGGCCATTTTCAATAGCTATGTGAAATAACCAGAGGGTATGTTTCATGATGTTTCCTCATGTTCCATCATTTTCCATTAAGTTGATCTCTGGGGTGATCAACTTCACTCCAACTTGTCTAGGCAAAGGCCGCAGCAGATTCTATGCAGGGAGCCTACATTTTTCGCAGCAAGATGGCACGACCATGCAAGGTCGTAAAACGACTGTTAAAGTAAGTTACAGCGGCATACAATGGCTGGTTTAATTTACTGTTTCAGCTGCAAGCATCACGGCTGTCAAATGTTGTCAAGGTTTTTGAGCGACCAGCGTCTTTCAAAGTGATTTCCATCTAAGGCAAATTGATGAGGCCTGGTTTCATCTGGTTTCCTTTGTTTGCATTCTTCAGAGGTGTTGCTAATTTGATCAGGTGGTTGACTTGAACCATCTTCCAGAAGACCGACAGGCCTGTTTCCATTCAGCCAAGGTTATTTTTTTGGCGAGGGAATGTAGCACCTTCGGGTCGGCAAAGTGGGCGACCCCTAAAATGTGATGCTAGTAGCTAAAAACATGTCTACACATAGGGTAAAAATATGCGAACAGGAGGAACTTCCCTTTTTTCCCGTCGTTTTTCAGGGTGTTTTTCGCAAGCCGGATCTGGCATTGCAGGACATTGTAGCCCTGCGCAGAGAGCACGAGCAAAAGGTACACAATGCCATAAACTTAGAGCCCTGGACTGGACAAACGTAGCTGAGGCAATAGCTTTTGATTTCAAACGTAACAGATGCAAACATGTCTTTCTTGGGTGCATGTGGGTGAGAAAAATGTACAATTTAGACTTTGAGTATTATATAGTTATATAGTGATTTTTTTTTTTGTTGGGAATATTTGATATATATGAATGATATGCAGTATACGCATTGAAACATGATATATATATATATATGCATAGTATCTAGTATCTGCATTTGACAAGGTTCAGCACTGTCGTTTATGGATAGCACTACATAGACTAGGAATTCATGACATCTTCATAGAGGTACTAGATGATTGTTACACTAAAGCCTCCTTTTTTTTGTTGAGGATGAATATGGAACATCAACCGCAAAGCTTCAGTCCGCCGGAATAAGACAAGGTTGCCCACTATCGCCGTGCCTATTCGTACTACTTATGTCCGTCGTGTCGTGGATAGAGATGTGGCTTTGAACCTAGACTCTGCATACCAGAGGAGAAATCCCAACAAATTACCTGTCCAAAGAATTTATTATGCCGATGACACTGTTTTGATTTCCACCAATACCGCGGCGGCGAATAGATTATTATTAGCTGAAGTTGAGGGAGTTTCAAAACAGTTTGGCCTACATTTGAATAGGAACAAATGTTGTTATATCTCTATGAACGGCAACAACGTGATCAAGTTTCCAGACGGACAGAAATTGAACAGAGTGGAAGAAACGACCTACCTTGGACACCACAAAATGCACCAGACATTGAAAACGTGGTTCAAATTGGACACCTTCTGGAAGACAACAGTTTGTTCTAATAGATGGAAGCTGCAAGTTTATGATGCCATTATCAGAAACAAACCTCTCTATTGACTCGAGACAGTACACCTCACACAAACGCAACAAAAGAAAGTTAATGCATTTCAATTGCGGGGCCTACGTAAAATCTTGGGTCTTAGCACAACTTTTGTCAACCGTTCAAAGACAAACGAATATGTTTTGCAAAAGGCAAATGAAGAAATTGGCCACACACCTGGGACACCCAGCAACATAAAGCTATTCTCGGAATTATTAAAAGATAGGCGAGTGAAACTTGCTGGACATATTTTACGATCGAGCAACAGTGATGCCCTGAGGAGAGTTAGTTATGAAATGTTATGAACGTAATTCAGCGGTTAACTACAATGTTGGAAAAACACAAAAGAGTGGGGGGTCCCAGGCAACAGTGGCTATTGTACACTAGTAGATATGCTTGGGAAAAAATTGAAAGAGGAATGTTCGAAAATATTGAGGAACAAAATCACAAATTGTTGGAACTTGCAAGAAGCCGTCAATTTTGAGTATCGCTGTCGCATGCCCGCGGTTTCACCCATGTGCCACGCGTTTGGCACGGAACCATGGCAGTCAAAAAAAATATAGTACCTGCATTTAATTGCATTTATATATGAGCATGCTGCATGCACACACACACATGCAATACATTATGTGTCCATGCATGAACAGTCATGAACTGATACTGTAGCCGCAACTGCGCAGATGCACTTGCAGAGTATCACGTGACTGGGTCCGCACGTGCTTTTTCACACATCTATGAACGACATTGCGCGACTTTGTACTGCTGTATTTGATACTATTTGTGTGCATCTCATTTTTAGAACCCCTAAGTACATATCATGCAAGCACAGAGCGAAGACTGCACCTGCAATAGTAACATTATATAATAGATTAAAATAGAGTAACATATAGTAACATATAGTAACATTATATAATAGTATGCCAATGTACACCATAAAAAGGTGGTAACAAAAACATCCAAAAACCATCCCTCGAGGCCATCATTCTATCCGCCAAATCTGCAGCTCATGCGGTGGCCTACGCTGCGCGGAAGGCCAATGTGGCCCGGGTCCGGGGTCCTCAGTGCGCTGCCGGGTGCCCCTTCAATGGTTACCCTGGGGTAAACCGAAAGATGTGGAAACCCATGGAAAAATCACAGGAAGATGACATACAAATGGTGGGTTTTCCACATCTATGTCACATTGTTAGTTTACCGGAGGGTACCGTTTATTGTTGAACATGTTGAACAATGTTGAACACCATCCTTGTGGCATTTTTTAGGAAACGTTATCCAATTTGTTTCGGGGACTCCAATTTGGAAGTGACTTCTTGGCTCAAAGCCTCATGTTTTGGG